>JACBKR010002818.1:0-32737 GCA_014218235.1 Colocasia esculenta | reverse complement strand
GACCTTTCTCTGGGAGCCATGAAAGCAAGCTTTTTGTTCAGGTTCCCACAGATGGCGCCAAAATGTTATTGCTAGAGTAACGAGCTCGGCCCTAGCCGAGTAACCCCCAAGGAAAGACGAGCCGATCGCGAGCGCCCGTCGCCGAGTGTTGTACCTGCAAGACCACCGAGTGACCTCGGTGGGGGAAAGCTCCGACGCTCAAGTCAGAGTCGACAGAATGGAAAGATAAGGTTTTTCATTAGAAGTTGCATACCTCCGTTGTGAGAGATGCCTCCCCCTTTTATAGTGGCTCCGTAAGTGCGGTTTACGGTAAGTGGGTAGAAGTCGTGCTCCGGGGTTCGTCCGAGGTTCCCGTTGACTGATTTCATGGCGCTATTTGCAGGTAACTTGCGATCACGATCCACAAGCTATCTTACCACTAATGGGGCTTCCATAATCGTCGTGCGGGAGCAGTTAAAGGACATGGTCCGTGGCCTTCGGACCCCTTCTGCTGACTTTCCTCCGCAGCCATTCGACGCGCCAGAGGATTTAGTCATACGAGCTCTCGTTGCTTTCCTATGCAGCGACTCGGTTAACAGAGCTCGCCTGGCTGGGCCATCAGGAGCCATCCTAATGCCGAATGCCCTTGTCTCAGCAAGGTTGACTGAAACACCCCCTGCATCGGTTAGCCGAGTGAAAATTTGTTCTAATCCAGAGCCGAGCGGCCGAATGACGACCCGTAACAGTGATTATGTGTTCGTGGTGGGCTGCCAGAAAAACCATATCTTGGAGTTGTCCTCCGCAATTGCTAGTAGCATTATCAATCTTTAGTTTGTGGCAAACCTTGTCTAATTAACCTGTACACAGGTATTTACCAGGTCTAATATGTAAACCATCTGAACACCAAAATTTTTCGTATGATTTTTTTTCGGCTGCAAACAGAGCACGCATTACCAATTTCTTTTGAAGAGACGTGATTTAAGTGTGTCTCTCAAGAGGTATTGTCCCCATGTTTGGGGTTTTGTCTTTTAAAAGAGCCCTCTTCAGAGAAGAGATGAAGTTCTTACTGATAAACACATATTTGTTCTCACTATCTTTCAATGTGGGACTAAAGAATACCTCTACACGGTCTCCCCAGTGAGGATAAGGGTGTGCGAGTCTCATGAAGATGAGACGTTCAAGTAGGGCGCATGGTTTCTCGTTCGTTCCCACAGACGGCGCTAATGAAGAGACGTAGTTTAAGTGTGCCTCTCAAGAGTTATTGTCCCCATACTTGAGGTTTTGTCCTTCTCTTGAGAGAAGATGTGAGGTTCTTATTGATAAGCACACAATTGTTCTCATTATTTTTCAATGTGGGACTAAAGAATTCCTCTACACCTCTGATATTTCATATGAATAGAGAACTGATCATTGGGTCGAAGATGAGGCTGGGTTTGTAATTGTAGTAGAGGCTAACAATTTAGCCTTGGACCATGCATGTAATAGGTTGTTGCACCTGCTCAACATGTAGTGGCAGAGGAATATCACTATTGTCCCCTGGTGCAGCAGACAAAGTGAACTTTTGATCCTTAAAACAAAGTGGCACTAGGCATGAATATGTTCTCGGACCGGGATTGCTCTAAAATAGACAAATTCGCACTTATGAATGAGGAAAGCCTCAGTTTGATTTGCACGGGCACTTCAATGGCCACCAGTAGCTAGGGTGCTGCGAGGGGGGGCAACTGAGGAATAGCCTCTGCTGTGCCTGTGTCCCCAGCAGGGAGCTGCGAGAGGGCCAATTGGGGAGCAGCCTCAGTTGCATCCGCGACGGAGTGCACATTAGCTGGACGGACCACCTCCTCTGGCTCATTGGAAGGATCACTTGGATCAGGCCCCATTGGACCAGGGCCTTTTGTCTTGATGTGGCACAATGGCATACGGCCCCACAGAGGAGCCGCCTAATGTCGCAGGGGGTGTAAGGGCCTCGGTGCACACGGCTGAGGTAAAGGTCCTTCCAATCGTTGGGGCGGGCGATGTCCCCGATGTTCATGGCTCTGAGACTTCTTTATGCACTTTACTTTTATGTGCCCCAACTTATAACAGAGAGAGTAGAGATTTGTGACACGGTCATAATTAATGCTTTTGCCAAAAACCTCCCCCGTCAGTGTCAATCCAGATCCTTTCTTTGGGAGGGGCTGAAAGGTCATGTTCAACACATTCTAGGGCCTCGTAAGTCTCCGTGAGAGCAATGGTAGACTCGTGAACTTGTATAACCAATCCAATATTGCCTGCTATAGATTTCATCATGTCCTCATGGGAAAAAATAACCAGTAGGTGAGAGAAGCCAATCCACATCGGAGCAGAGGAAGGATCTGAGTCAAAGTCAAACTCCAGTGATAAACAAAAATCCTTTTGATGTATAGGTTCTTTCTGAGAATTAGGACCTTAAAAAAAGCATGCTCGTCCTCGAACCCCAACAGAACATGTCGAGGATTAAGCCTACTTATAACAAAGTCTTGAAACCGCGGAGCAAGGCATGACTTCACCTCGAAATGGACGGTCATCTATATGAGCATTTCGTAACGATGGCGAGTCTCAGGGGCTACAGGGAACGATGAATCTCATCTCGATAGAACACAGCAGGCTCACCCTTGTTAGTGATCGTCGACGTCTTGGTGCCGAAGGAGAGTTGAGGAAGCTTGTGCGATGCTACCAACATCTGGGCGTACATGAGCCGCTTCTCTGCAGGAGGCAGAACGAAATCACTAGGAGGATTTCTACCAGGCGCGGACAACTATAGGAGGTAATGGAGTAGTAGTGGAGGTGTATGCGCCTGGTCATTTTTACTTACAGAAAATGCTACGGTTTGAATCCGACACGCATGCGCCCGTGACTAAAGCCTATGCCCACAGAAAAATAATCGTAGTTATATGTCGGATTATTCATACGAATATTAACCGTAGGTAAAAATTCATATAAAGCATAGGTAAAATTCTTAAAAAGTATAGGTATTGTCATCTATACTGATGGTTTTGTAACCGTAATAATACCTTTTTGAGATGATGATAAACAACTGTAAGTGTAGAGGTCATCTATACTGATTGTTTCGTAACCGTAGTAATACCATTTTTTGAGATGATGATAAATAAATGTAGAAATAAATATTACAATATGTATACCTATGGCTTTAGAGTATTGTATGTAGTGATGGTTAGTCATGAATATTAAAAATCGTAGGTGTAGATGTTTTTTTTTTTTTTTTTTACAAACATAAACTAAATATCTATCAATATTTGAAGTAAACATGTAGAATTTATTCTACAAGCATGCATGCTATACACATACATATATATATGTATATGTAATAAATACATCCACATAACTAAAATAAAATTTAAATCCATATCCACTCATCTACATCACATAAGCAAAACACATTCAAATCCATAATATTCACATTCACATCCATAACATTCACATGTCCACTCAAATATCCACATAAATATCCACTCTTATATTCACGAAGAGATTGAACTTAATCAAAGACATGGAGAAAGAATAGACATGACCAGAGAGTTGTAATTATGACCAAAAGAGTCATATTATTATAAAATAATCTTAAATGGGAGGTCATTTGAGGGGAATACAGTGTAGAGGAATAAATGAAAAATGTCAAATATGTAAAGAAAATCATAATATATTAGAGAACATATTTCTAAGGGAAAAAAATAGTTAATACAAACTCCTCACTATGAAGCACCTGAAGGATGAGGAATGAAGGAAAAAGTAACCTGCAGGAAAAAAAAATATAATACAAAATTCTCTGTTCATGCTTCCCTACAATAAATTCACATTGTTTTTTTTCTCTTTCACTTTAGTATGCAGGAAAGAGTAACCTGCAGAATTTCTAAAATACCAGATGTTATCATAAAGAAGCTTCACAGTTACTGGCAATCTGACGATCCCGGACTTTTTAGCTATTGCCTTGATGATTGTGCTTTATCCACCAGTAGACATATGTTGAGAGCTTGTACCCTTTTTGCTGTCAAATGTTTCTGCCCCTCGAAGAAACCCAATGCACCCTTCCTGATGGAAAAATGTCCAAGATAAATAAATGAAGGCTTGACACTATTCAGCAATATTACTCTGGCTTGAAGTGAAAGCACAAGACGAAAAGTGATGTATCAAAGTGTTCAAAAACATTCTCTACCCTGGATCCTTATAAAAAAAATCAAAAGATATATACCCAACACAAGACCAAGTTGTTCAAAAGATAGAAAAAAGTTGTATTATTAATTAAGTTATAATTTTTTTCTAGAACAACTAATAACACTTAATTATACTGTCACGATGGGAACTCATGCATGCACCAATTTGGCATAGAAAAGGGCACCAATCTTCAGCAAGAGCATGCAACTCACAACAAGATAGTTGAGCAAATAGCATAAACCAGTAGTACTAGTGAGCCATTCTTTTGCAAAGTGTAAAGATAGAACATTAATAAGAGAATGAAAGCACCACCATACTAAAGCTTAATTAAAAATCCATAACTAATAGAAGCTAGGCTTGCATAGATCATTAACGTCTGTAGGGCATAACATCACTAAATGCTACAGCAGACTAACAGGGTGGGTCTCTTGGCAACAGGGATAGTAAAATTCATGAGGAAAAAATTCTAAAGAATATAACTTTGGGTCTATGATATTATCATCAATACAAGTGTGAGATTGTAACCCAATAAACCCAAAAAAAAAAACAAAGCATACCTAACACCGAATTTCGGTTAGATATAAAAATCTGTATTTGAGTTTTCAATAATGGATAATTAGATTAAAACCTCAAAAGATATGGCATTTTACAGTAAACACCATATAGTTTCCTATCCCCTGTAGCAAGTCTTATTCTGTCATTATATATCTACTTGTCATTTGCTTAACTTCCATGGATGAGTTGAGAGAGGAAATAAGACTAACCAGCATTGTTGTGCCTACACATATACCCCTTGTATCTTTCTTAGTCTCCTGGTATCCCCAAAAACCTTATATTCTAAACTTCAACTAAGTTTCAATGGAATATTTCTTAATTCTAAGTCCTGGATATAGAGGGATATGGTTGAGACAACATCATTAAATATGAGGATATTGATGATGATATAAGGAATCACAGGTATACAGATAGTAGAATAAATGATCAGGTTTCATATGTAATTATCCCAACCAATAAAAAGGTCAAATATGTTCCTAATATAGCTATATTAGTCAATGACAGTCTCTGACTATTTCTTTCCTCTAAAGAAAAACCAAAAGAAATTGTATGAAGAGTTCCAGGTGTTATGTCAATGCATGACATATGGATTCTTGCTTCTTCCCTTTTCTTACAGGATGCATCTTTTTCAACAAAAAAAACATCAAAAGTACCATGGCATTTCCAAAAGAAAACTTGTTGAAAGGTGCATAAAAGAACCACATACTTCTGTGTGTTACAAAGAAAAACTACAAGTCAACAGTCTACGATCTATGCCCTTCTAGTGGATTCCCTATGCACACTACAGTGAGAATCGATCATCCTGGAGACCAAGTATTATTAACTTACAGGTAAAATAAGGACTAATGTGAAAACAAGTTAAACACTAGAACTTTCCTGCCAACGGGAAAGAAAGGAGTCTATGGTTGTTTTCTTGAAAAATTTATACGGAACCAAAAGTATTAACATTTTGTTGCAAATATGTTCTACCAACGTCAGTACAGGTCCCCATGATCAAAAGTTCTCTACAAGTTGGACCTGTAGCCAAAACATTCTATGTTGCAGGATTCAGTGTATTCGACCTAAACAATGCAGGACTAGAAAAAACTCATGAAGTATGTTAAGTGGAATTGAGTATTTCAATTTTGGCTGGCCTCACTTTCTCCTACATCCACCTGCAACTTCTCTCCCTTAGAACAACCAGTGATGAGACAGTTTGGCTGATGGTAGGGCAGGTGAGCCTATTGAGGTGGCTGCAAGGCGGGGTGAATCCAAGGCCATCATGGCATTGTGGTGAGGGCAGGGCAGATGAGCCCATCGTGGCAATAGCAGGGTTCCTAAGATGATAGTCTCTTGCAATAGCCCCCAATCTCAAAACACAAGACAGAAGACTATATGCTGGCTTTTACCTTTAACTTTTATCATGTTACCATGCAAATTTTTATCAAAACAGACTGATAAAAAATTAGAGCAAAAAAATTAAATTGAATCGCATATGCGAAGGACCAAAGCAGAGAAGAAGAGGTTCTTTTAAGCAATTACCTAAACATATGCGAACACATCATCCTTACATGTTTTGGGCAACTTTCTCCAGCCTTAAAAATAGATTGGCATTTTATGTGGATCTCTTGCAATAGCCCCCAAAAATGATCTAAGTGACTGCCCACCTGGCCCGACTGGCTAGCCAATGTCATACAATGCCACACAAAATGGTTGATATGAAAGTAAAAATATATGAAGCATGCACCAGTTCTAATATCCATAAAGATCTCAAACATAAAGGATAGTGATAGCGATGTTCAATAGGCTATGAGAGTAAAATTTCATCTAAGTACATGTACTGGGCTAAGCATCATAAGTGCAGAAGCCAAGCACATTTAGAACTCAAAATGTGGACAATTTAAGTTGGACTTGTTTAAATTGTTTTGAACCCAATGAAAATTGATGGATAGAATCAAAAAAACACAATCAAAATTGATGACCTATCCAAGTTTCATTTTCTTTTCTAATTTCCCTTATGTTTTTCTTGTTCCACTGATTATGCCATATCTAACTTGCCATGTTATTGAGGATATTTGCAATGCCTCTTGGTCACTGTGACAAGATCTTCTTTTCTTATTTACATTTCTTCTCAAAATTTCTAGGTGCACATGAAGATCATTTTGCCATTTTCCATTTATTTGATTTTTTATTCCTCTTCTTTCTCATATCTCTTAGATCTTATTTATTCATTTCTCCTTCCTTTTCTTGTAATTTTAATTCCTGACAAAGAAGGAGATTTACCCTAACAAAGTTGGGTGGCCAACTCAATTTCACAATGCTTGTGTATAATGTAAAGAAATGCCATGCAGTGGATGAGATCTAGGATCGGCCTGGACAATTCCTGGGCCGATCTGATCCTACCGTCCAAGAAAAAATGGACTGCTTTACTCAAAACAGACCTAGGAATGGATAGGATAGACCTCACCTGCCAACAGGGTACACATCCACAAGAGTTTCCTAAAAACTTTGTTTTCAACTTGGAGGGTGACATCATAAGCAAAGTGCTCATTCTCAGCATGCCCTGCACTCATCGGAGGGTGATGACTCACCTGGAAGGAAAGTTAAATAAGCTTGGGCATGCAAATAAAGAGAATCTTGTACGGGAACAAAAAAGCAAAACTCTGTGATGCAAAAGACTAGAACACGCTCTGAAAGGCTCCATGTCCACTGATAGACAAAGTACACAAATATTGCCCAAGAAGCTGCAAGGACAACCAAAGACATGTCATTTGAGTAGCAGTCTACACCAAAAGAGCTACACAAAATACCTGGAGTTGGGTTCTACCAGATTTGATGTTTCAGAAAAATCAGACAAGAAAAAATACATAATGTTTCTAGACCAATGGCATGAAGTGGATGTTTACAATCAATACAAATATTCTCTGCAACTTCTTCCAAGAATATTAACTAGGAAAACATGACACTTTATGATTGAAACCACCTTTAAAATTTAAAAAGATGAGAAAGGTTGGCCCTGCAGTTCACAGTTCAGCAGGGTCAAGTCCCTGTAGGAAAAAAAATTCATTGGTAGGAGTCCCAAGCTCCTCCATTTACCCAAAAAAAAAATTCAAAACATGAGAGTAACATACCTTAGAGTTGCTGCCATTGCAAAGGTGATTGCAGGAGGGTTGACAACCTAACCCATTTAAAGATGCTTATATATATACACTTCTTCTCTTGAACACCTAAAAAATAATGAAAACTAATAGATCTAGATCCATAATTTTCTGAAAACAATATAAGATTAAGATCCATAGAAGAAAGAACAAAAACAATTAGCATCCATACACACATGGCCTCCGTTATATCAAGCAAGCATGTCCATATACAAAAAGGGCAACTCCACTAAAGGCCCATGGCAACATATATATATATGTAGACACCCGATTATGACTAATGGGTTGAACCACATTTCTTGCTATCTTAGTGGGCCCCTAATTGGTCACTCACCTTGAGCCCATCATTTGCCTTGATTTGAGCCCATCAATCCACTATAAATGCATTGAAATCCCGAAATCTATCATTTGAAAGAGTCCTTAGAGGATTTGACTCCTGTTTTAGCATGTGGTTAAAGAGAATAATCCAAAATAATTCGGATTCCTTGTCGCGACGCATCGTGGCGCCGCGACTCTAGTCGCGACGGGTTAGGCCGCCGTGACAGCCCATGCATTATCCATGCACGTGGGCAATGCTGTCGCGTCCCCCCGCACCGTCGCGTCTCTAGTCGCGACCCCGCGATCTGACGCGACAAGGACCGAGATCTCTGGCCTCCATAACCACATCCTATTTATCCTCCCATGCACTTTGACTTGGTCCAAGAGGTTTATCCCGACCCCTTGAGCACTTTTTCGGCCCTAGGGACTCTCCCAAGCTCCCCTAAGGACTCTACATCCGATTTTGATAGAGCTTTATCCCCCATTTTTAATTTCCACATCTTTTTTGAGGAGATAATACCCAATTTTCTCACTCCAAGCTCTATATAAGCAAGGCCCCTCCTCATGGACGGGGAGAGCCTCATAATCACCCCGAAGGGCTGCCAAAATTTCCTCTGAACAAGACTTAGCCACGCAGCCATTCATTCCACTCATTTCCCTTCACATTCCACTCCTCACAACTCACTCATTTCACCATCAATGGAGCAAGGAACGTGAAGAGGGCGACTTCAGCAATCTCCTGGATCTCTTGGCACATCATTGGAGCTGCATCCACGCCAGGAAGTCGCCCTAATGGGGCTCATCATCTCCTCTCTCCTCTTTTCTATTTCTACATGCATTTTTTTGTTCTTTTTAAATAGAGCACATCTATCATCCACCCACGTTTTCCCACACCCACAGGGGTTCAAAACCACCCCAGGTGCGTTCCCACCATGATCCTCCGTCCATTTCGTCTTTTGGAATAGATACTACACTTTACATGTTCTAATAGGGTCTTTTCTTTGTGTTTTCTTTTGATTGGCAGGCAAGCAAACAAGGTCTACGAGAAGCTCTGGTACTCTGGCCGGCTGGAGGACTAGAAGAAGGTCACTACAACAAATCTCCCGCATTCAGAGAACGCGACGGCCTCGGGTGACGCGACAAGACGCGTCGATTCCCACTGACGCGATAACAGAGACGCGACGGCCATGACGACCGCGACACCAGGTCAGTCTTCTTGTTCTCCCCTTTTCCTAGTTTAAGTTAGCCGTCATCTTTCTACATCATTAGGCAACTTATCTAGGTGGCGATCACATCCTATTTTCCATGCTATCATATTTGATATTCATGTCCGTGTCGAGGGGAAGCACAATCCCTGTGATTACACCTTTTGGCGATCACGGTGGGACCTTCATTGCCACCCTCGTAGATTTTGATTGATTGCTTGCCATGTTCCTTGTTTGTGTATCGTTATAGTGTCTTGTTAGGGTTTTGTTCTTCATTCCCTGCTTTTTTCCGCTCTGTCCTTGTCGCGACCGATCGCGGTGTCGCGACAGGGTCGCGTCGCAGGAGGGGACGCGTCATCAGGTTGGTGCTTCCTATTCCCTGTGTCCTCCTTGTTCGATGCCCATGAGAGCATGCGTCTTTCTTATGGTGCCTAGATCATGTTTGCTCGCGTTTCTGTCCGATAGTATCCTGTTAGGGTTCGGATTTTCCGTTTAGTTTCATCTGTAAGTTTCCAGTTCCTATCGCGGTCGGAGAAGCGGACGCGACAAGGTCGCGGCTGGGACAGGCGACGCGTTAACAGGTTTGCTTTGTGTGTTATTGCTTTCATCCGGGTATCGGTTTCTGTCTGCTCCTTGATTCATGTTGTATCATTATAGTTTCTCTTGGTGTTCCTTAGTTTGGTAGGATAGTCTGTTTGAATTGGGTTGGTGACTCAGTGTGTTTTCGGGCCTCTGTCCTTATCGCGGCAGCCCGCCTGTCGCGATAGGGTCGCGACGTATCTGGCCGTCGCGACTCTGCCCGAGGACTTCTATGTCACCCTGTTTGCTCCTCTCCATGCTTGCATACATTTAGTCCCTTGCATACGTTGTTCATCCCATTTGGTTAGATTCCCCCTTGGTTGAGTGAGTCCTCTCACCTACGAGCACTCGTAGGCTGACTCGGGCCCGCCTTCCGAGGACCTCCGTAAGTCCCCGTGGCCGTACGCATGTTGCGGTTCGCCGGGCTGGTTGTACCATTGTATCCTTAGTTTGAACCACCCCCGCGTGAGTGTGTACCACCCCTAGTCATACCGGAGCACTTGAATCCATTCCTATCAGGGACCGCATGACCGAGTGACATCTCCTTAATCAATTCACTTAAAAGGTCAAGTCGAATCTTAAGAAATTTGCGTTGTAAGCATGATAACTTGAGTGCTTTGATCCCCCTTCTCCTCTCTGTCTTTCTTGTTGTGCTAGAGTTTAGGTGTGCCCCAAATTGGTTGGGGGTGTATGCGTCATTGTTTAGGGAGATCGAGTCAGTCCCCTCCAATCCTCGTGCTGTATCATAATCCCCTCTTCGACATGGACCAATTTCGTGTCCTTGCCGACGATGCCCTACCCCTTGGTTTGCTCGAGGAAGTGGCCCAACCTTCCATGGCCACTCTCCGGGGCATATCCAGCCTCCCTCCATTACCGGGATCCAATCCCGTCCTCCTTCTCCTCCCGGGGATGATGACCCTCACTCTCAATTCAGCCAGCTCCTTCCTCACCTCACTCCGGACCAAGTCCGAGAGTTCATAGCTGCTGCCAAGGGGAAACAACCTTTATCTCCCCGGGGTCAAAACCCAGCCCGACCGGCGGAGTCCTCCGTCCGCGTCGCTTCAGCCCCCCACCTTTCTTCGTCTGGGGCAGACCCTACACCTCTCCGCCCTCGGGCCATTCATTTTTCAGAACCAAGCTACCTCCCCCCACGAGAAGTTCGGCCTCGGTCTCCTCCCACTACATATTATACGGCCGAACCAGCTCCGCTCCCTCGCGAGAGGTCTCACTCCTTTGAGCAGCCACGCTCCCTTGTCCCTACACATCAGATCCAATCTCCTTCCGATTTCTTGGCGGAGTGGACAAGTATGAAGAAGGAGCTTCATGACCTCCGGAGGCAAATTGATCCTCGGAAGGTAGCTGACATTGCCCTCCCGTCCTTCCAATACCTCCGGGTGCCTCCCCAGTCCGAGCTCCCTGTATATCGTCGATACTCTGGGGTAGGGGACCCCTATGTTCATCTGAAGGACTTCGTCTATGAATCGGCGCCGCACAAGTATGACCGCCATCTCATGGCATATCTGTTCAGAAAATCATTAGATGGTCCGGCCTTGGAATGGTTCTATTCTTTGCCTCCCGAGGAAGCCGAGGACTTCCAAATCGTCCAAGAAAGGTTTCTGCAGCAGTTTCAGGATCGGGTGGGACCCGAATACTCTTTTGTGGATTTGGTGGCCGAGAAGATGAAGCCAGAAGAAGATTTCTCCACCTATGCCGACCGGTGGCGCTCATTGGCCGCCAAGGTCCGTTGCCCAATGCCTGAGGAGGAGAAAATAAAGCTGTTGATCTCTAATGCCACACCCACCTACCGAGCCATTTTGGCCATGAACGACATCTCTACCATGCACCAATTGTATAGTCGAGCCCGTTTCATCCAAACCCAACTCAAAGACTCACCTATACATTCCATGTTCGAGACCCCCAAGGCCGTTATGCCAAGAAGCCGCAAGGCCCAGTCACCGAGGGGATCCAGACCAATGAACAAGTAGGTGCCGTTAGCAACCCTCAAGGCCCAGTAGGTAGGTCCCCCTACACCCAACAAGCCCAACAGTCTTGGAACAACAACAATAGGCAACCACTTCCCAAGGACAAAATCCTCCTCAAGACCAGCGCCAATACTCCCAAGTCCCTCCACCACAAAATGGCTATGCACCCAGGAAACCCAATGGGCCCAAGAGAGCCCAATACCCTCCATTGCCTGAATCTCTAGCTGATGTCTTTGCAGCCCTCATGTCCTAAATGCTTTAAGACTCCCTCCTGAGAAGGCGAATTGGAATATGGCGGCCGATCAAACAAAATATGCGTCTATCATCGTCATCCGGGCCACAATGTGTCCGATTGCTTCCAATTCCGGGACATGATATACGATCTCCATGAGCAGAATCAGATTGATTGGGCAGAAATGAAGAGGTTGATCCAAACTCTGAGGGACCAGCAAGGCCAGAGGCAACAGCAGCAGCAACAGAGGCGACAGCAGCCCAGCAACAACAACAGCACAACAACAACAGCAATACCAGCCTTTCCAACAGCAATACCAGCAACACCAGCAACACAGCAACAGCAGCAGCGCAGCAGCCGGCGAATGACCTGGGCATAGTCCGTAACCCCATGCCACAACATCAACCTGCTCCGAACCCTCAACCAGCTCCGCCGCCTCCTCCGCCTGCGCATGTTAACCCCGTTGTCCACCATCCACCACCAGAAGCCCAGTGGGTCTTCGATGACGATCATGAGGTAGGCCAACTCTTGGTTATTTCTCACGTCACGCCCACTGTTCCCGCACCTGCATCCACCACGCCTCCTTCCCTTACACCCCACATTGCCACCATCACCTCACCATTATATTCCCCCGTCACCTCACCCATCATTCCTCCACCAAGCAACACCCCCTTCTCCCCATGCCAGCACCTCTACTAGCCAACCCCTCTATCCTTGATACCACAACCCTCCACTCCACCATAACCTTGCCCTCCGGAGCGGGCGAATGTTTCATCGGATGTATCCTAACGCATCCATGCCTATGCCAGGTCAGCAAACCAACAATCAGCAGCAACAAGATACAGAAGAGATTGATCCGGCACCGGGAACTCAATATGACATCTTAAAGCACCTCGATCAGACTCCCGCCAAGATCTCCATATTGGAGCTCATTAAGAGGTCACAGACTCATCAAGACGCTCTCAGAACTTTCTTGCAAAGAGTCATGGTCAGCGAGGACATGAATCCAGACAACCTGCCCTCAGTGCTCTCAATAGTAAACAGAGGACCCACCATTACCTTTTCTGATGGCGAGTTGGCTGCCCCCGAGGCCAGGAAAATGCCCCTGTGTGTGACACTCACCATAAATAAAGTGGCGGTCGATGCGGCTCTGGTGGACACAGGAGCTTCCAATGTATGTCCACTAAGCACTCTTAGAGCTTGCAACATATCGGAACGTCAATTGCAGCCCACGCCTACCACTATTGCTGCATATGACAATTCGCGACGTGCCTGTCACGGGGTCATCACTTTGCAAGCTGAATTAGGCCCTCTCGTCATGTCTGTGGAGTTCTATGTGCTGAACATTGATCACACCTACAAAGCCATTTTAGGGCGCCCGTGGATCGAATCGTTAGGGGCGGTACCCTCTACAGCGCATCAGTGTCTGAAGTTCCCTTTCAAGGAAGGATAGTCAAGGTCAAGAGTGTGACCACAACGCATACAGTCGAAGCCGTTGAGAGAGTGCTGCCATCAGTATGGCCGTCCAATAAGCCCATAATCTCAGTGCTTGATGTTAACTACACTTGGGCCTATACTTTCTCTTCAAATCGCCCAATTGGGTCTCCTCCTATGATGGCAGTCAGGAAGGATGTGAGCAAGAATACAAAGGGGTGGGACATCATGTTCAGACTGGGTTATCAGTCAGGAAAAGGCCTGGGTGCCCACCTCCAAGGGCAAACAAAGACTGTCGCCACCACTAAGAAATTCACAAAGCGTGGCCTTGGATATTCAGAATGGGCCGCTTTCTCATCTCCTCCACATTCAGACCAGGGATCGCTCACTTGGTCCTTATACGAGCATTTTGTCAGAGGGCCCATTCAGCCCGGATATAACACCATCATGGAACACCAAGATCGGACTATCAAACTTTAGAGGAGCAGCGACCCAACAAGAAGAAGAGAGCTGAGGAAGATACTGAAGATCCAGATCAAGATGATATTGTCTCATCAGTTAGTCTGTTGTTCGAAAGGTCAGAAGCTGAGGAAGAAGAGCTGGAATCAGAAGACCCTGTTTCTGCGGTCAATGGATTGTTCAGTGGAGAAGACGAACACGAGTAGCAGCATTATCAGTATCAACAACCACCGCCAGGCGACAGTTGCCTGGATTTGGTGAGGAAGATCAGTCAGTTCATTTGCCTATTTATGCAGGAGTTCTGGCCAGGGCTCTCCCGGCCTCCTACTCATTTTATTTCATCCGTGCTTGAGTTTAATGTTAGCTTCATTCCCTTGCCTCTCCCCTTCATCGTTCAAATCTCACCCGACGCCATTGAGGCATTCACTCGTCCTTCACCCCGCTTCATCATTCTCTTTAATGGTTCGGTCCTGTCTTTTTCCCCAAACCATTTAGTCTAATGTGATTCTTCATTAAAAAAAAATGAGAAAATTCAAAATAACAAAAATGTGTGTGCTCCTGTCTCCGACGGCGATCCCCGTCACCCCTCTCCTACTCCTGCTTCCGACGGCGATCCCCGTCACCCCTCCTGCTCCTGCTTCCGACGGCGATCCCCGTCACCTCTCGCGCTCCCAATCTCGACGGCGATCCCCGTCACCTCCCTCGCGCTCCCGATCTCGACGGCGATCCCCGTCACCCACCTCTAGCTCCCGATCTCGACGGCGATCCCCGTCACTTCCCTCGTGCTCCCACTCTCGACGGCGATCCCCGTCGCATCTGCTCCCCAATAGCCATCGTCGTCCTTTCGCTCGCCTGGTGGTCAGCCATGGCCATTCCGGGCAATTCAGGTGAGGGGCCTTCTGCTCCCCTACACCCCGATGCTGTTGCCGGCACCCTGAGCTCGGGTGGCCTGCTCCCTCCTCCAGCTCCATCGGAGGATCTTCGCGGCCCTGCCGCACCTGTCTGTTTCCCTTCCAATAAACTTCTGGACGGTTCTCCAGAGCCTCCTGTAAATACCAAATCTAACTCAAGTTCAAGGGTAGTCTCTAGTGAGTCCCCGTCCCCGTCTAGGAAGAAGAAGGGTAGTGGCGTGCCCCGTAGATACCTCTTAGACTTAGTCCATAGATGTGGCGCTCTTCTAGCTGTCGAAGAGTTCGTCAAAGAAGCGGTAGTTCTGAGCTTAGAGGAGAAGTCGATAGAGGAAGGGCTAGACGACGGCTTTGGGATATATGAAATCGTAGCCGAAGAAGACCCATTAGATGAAAATAGTGTTGAGATAGAGGATGCTGCTGAGGCGTATGCTAGTGGTATGAGGAGATTTGATGAACCTACCTCAGCAGTCGACGAACCTACTAAGGAGGTGAATGTGGGAACGCAAGAGGACCCCAGGCTCTTGACCATAGCATCTGGTCTCCCTCCCGAAGAAGAAGAAGTGCTCATAGAGGTGTTGAGGGAGTTCAAGGATTCTTTCGCCTGGTCCTATGATGACATGCCTGGCATTGACCCCGATTTGGTGGAGCATAGGTTAATTTTGAAGCCAGGGGCAGTTGCCGTTAAACAAAAGCTAAGGAGGTTCCTCCCCCACATCGCTTTAAAGATGAAAGAGGAGATTGATAAGCTACACAAAGCCAAATTATCCGTGTAGTCCTCTATCCTTTGTGGGTGGCCAACATCGTCCCGGTGATGAAGAAAGACGGAAGAGTGCGCATCTGCATAGATTTCCGGGATTTGAATAAGGCATGTCCTAAGGACGATTTCCCTTTACCTCACTTGGATGTTTCTGATTGATAATACAGCAGGGTTCGAAACTCTATCGTTCATGGATGGCTACTCCGGCTATAATCAAATTCGTCTAGCCCCGGAGGATCAGGAGAAGACCTCCTTCACCACCCCATGGGGAACATATTGCTATGTGGTCATGCCGTTTGGACTAAAGAATGCCGGCGCCACTTATCAAAGAGCAATGTTAGCTATCTTCCACGACATGATACATATTGATGTTGAGGTTTACGTGGATGATATCGTGGTGAAGTCACGGACCCAAAGAGAGCATTCCTCCGTGCTAGCCAAAGTTTTCCGTCGCGCACAAGAGTATCAATTGAAGATGAATCCAAAGAAGTGCGTGTTTGGAGTTTCCTCGGGAAAATTATTAGGCTTCATAGTTAGTAAGCGGGGGATTCAAATAGATCCACACAAGGCCAAGGCAATCAATGAGATGCCTCCTCCTAAGAACATATCTGAGCTTCGAGGTTTGATTGGTCGGCTGCAGTTCATAAGGAGATTCATATCTCAGCACTCTCAAAGATGTCGTCCTTTCTATGAACTGTTGAGAGGAGGAGTCAGTTTTGAATGGAACGATAAATGCCAAGAGGCCTTCGACGAGCTCAAGAGTTACCTTATGAATCCGCCCGTGCTTCAGGCGCCTGTCCCTGGGAAACCCCTAATCCTATACCTGTCAACTGTTGAGGACTCCCTAGGAGCTGTCCTTGCTCAGCTCGATGAATCCGGCAAAGAAAGGGCAGTCTACTACCTATCTAGGCTATTCAATCCTTCCGAGCTCAAACTCACCACAATGGAGAAAACTTGTGCAGCGCTAGTTTGGGTAGTGCAGAAATTGAAGCACTACTTCCTAGCTCATAAGGTGAGTTTGATTTCTAGAATGGACCCTATTAGGTATCTCCTTGAGAAGCCAGTCCTCGCCGACAGATTGGCTCGCTGGCAAAGTTTCCTCTCTCAGTTCGATATCTCCTTTATTGTTCAGAAAGCCATAAAAGGGTATGCCATTGCTGAGCACCTTGCTCACCTTCCTCTTCCTCATAGTGATACGGTTCAAGAGGATTTCCCCGATGAAAACCTATCACTCGTCTCTCATGATCCCTTCTGGTCACTCCATTTCGATGGAGCTCTCAATTCTAGGGGACGGGGCATAGGTGCAGTCTTGCTCACCCCAGAAGGGATCACCATTCCTTTAGCTTATCAACTCCAGTTCTATGCCACCAACAACATCTCCGAGTATGAGGCTCTCTTGGCCGGTCTTAAGCTCGCCTACCTTTTAGGTGCGCGTCACCTTAAGATCATAGGAGACTCTCAGCTCGTCCTTCGGCAAGTTCTCTCTACCTATCGCACTCGTGACCCCAAGCTCAAGCCATATCAAGATCTGGTCACGCTCCTGCCAAGCAATTCCGTCAGCTTATCTACATTCATACTCCTCGCTCTCAGAACATTCTGGCCGATGCTCTGGCGTCGTTAGCTTCATCTCTCTCCTTCCCTCTCAGCCGTAGCGCTGAGACTATCACCGTTCAGAGATTAGAAGCTCCCTCAACTCAGGATCCTTGGTTCTCGAACCTTAGGAGCTCCCTAGTGTGAAGGCAGAGAAGAAAGAAGCGAAGGAGTTGTTGCTTGTTGAATTGGGGGATTGATGGAAGAAGAAAGCCCGTGGTATCGTGAGATTGAGCAGTTTTGCAAAGACGGCACCTTCCCAGAAGAAGCCGAAGCAGAAGATAGGCGAGCTATCCGTAGAGCGGCCTTAAAGTACACCCTCGTGGGTGAAGTTCTCTACAGACGCGCTCTAAATGGAATGCTCCTCAGATGCGTGACCGATGAAGAGGCTTGGAAGATAGTAGAAGGATCTCACTCCGGCGAATGCGGAGGGCATGTGAATGGTCAGATGTTAGCCAAAAAGATCCTTAGGCAGGGCTACTACTGGCCAACCTTAGAAGAAGACTGTGCCGCCTACGTCCGTAGGTGTGTCAGATGCCAAATCCATGCCGATAAAATTCATGCTCCGTCTTCCTCTTTGCATCCACTATCTTCTCCTTGGCCTTTCTCCATGTGGGCCTTTGATATCATTGGGCCTCTCGGTGATCCTAATGCTCAGATAAAACAAAAATCCTTCATCCTCACTGCTACTGAGTATTTCACCAAATGGGCCGAAGCGGAAGCGTTTACAGAAATCAAAGGTTCGACCGTGTGCAGATTCATCATGAAGAACATCATTGCGCGGTTTGGAGTACCTGGCAGCATCGTCACCGACAATGGACCTCAGTTCATATCACAAGACCTTCAAGACCTCTGTAAGAAGTTCAATATTTCTTTGCATCATTCGTCTCCTTATTATCCGCAGGGCAACGGCCAGGCCGAAGCCACAAACAAACGCTTTTGAAAATCTTAAAGAAAACTTGTGAGTCTAATAAATTCGCTGACTGGCCGGAAAAGCTAATTGAGGCTCTGTGGGCCTATCGCACCTCCATCCGCACACCTACGGGGCAAACCCCTTTCTCACTCACATATGGAATGGAAGCGGTATGTCCACACGAAATCCTCATCCCTTCGCTAAGAATTCAGTTGGATAAAGAACTTAATCCCGATGAACATCGGGAGGCGTTACTTACACAACTAGAACTCTTAGACGAACGGCGTCTAGCTGCAGCCGATCACGTGCTTTCGTATCAAAATAGACTCTCAAGGTCTTTTCAAAAGAAAGTGATTGAGCGTAAATTTCAAGAAGGAGACATGGTTTTGAAGCGAATTTTCATAAAACCTGGAGGTCCAAGGTCAAAATTGTCTGCAAACTGGGAAGGGCCGTACGTCATCAAAGAAGTGTACCGGGAAACGCGTATAGGTTAGTTAACGCCGATGGTGATGAACTCTCTCATCCATGGAATGGGCTATATCTTAAAAGATTCTACCCCTGATCGAAAGTCTTTGGATAACAACACCAATTAATAAGTAGCCATTTGCCAAGTGTCGCTCCTTCTCATATTGACGAAATAATATTTATGTGCAATCACGTACTCAACATGGTAAACCTAAGGTCGTTGTTCCTCCATATACAGTGTTCTCACTTAGCCTTGCTCAGAGAAACAAGAGGTCAATTCTCTCTCCTATTCGGACAAGGTCTAGGGGCAAGGGAAGGCTGACATGTAAACATGCAACAGTATAGACCATGTGTTTGAAGTCTCAAGGAGGGACGGGCAGTTCTAAGAAAAGCATATAGCACAAAAAAAAAAATAATATATATATATATATAAAGCGACGAAATGATAAAATGAAGGGGCATGTTAAAGAGTGGCAGTACAGTTCCCCGCGGGACGCCCTTGAGCCCGGTCGCACGCATGCCCCAGACAAAAGAGAAAATGCTGTGGCCCTAAAGTCCCTGGACAACAGATGAATAGCACATGTAACTTATTCGTTGCAAGTCTTACAAGTCAGCAACCCCGATTCCAAGATTAAGTCTTATCTCATTTACATTCTTCCTATCCTCCTAAAATGACCAAAGAATCCATGCGCTTGGTCTGTGTTGGAACAATGTTGTCACAGGGACAAGAAAACTCGGCAAACCTAATATGAATATGCGTTGCACATAAATCTTACTCGCCAAAGTGACGTAGAAGTAAGGCTCACGGTTAATTGCTCAACATTAAGAAGTGTCGTTATCAAAAGAATTTTCAAAAATCCAAAAAAAAAAATCAAAAGAATTTTAAAAAATCCAAAAAAAATCAAAAGATCCCCAAAATCCAAAAAAAATCAAAAGATCCCAAAATCCAAAAAAATCAAAAGATCCCAAAATCCAAAAAAATCAAAAGATCCCAAAATCCAAAAAAATCAAAAGATCCCAAAACAAAAAAATAAAAAATTCTAAAAAAAAAAATCAAAAGACTCAAAATCACAAAAAAATATATATATAGTCTTTTTAAGGCATGTACATATTCTTTTCTTTAGCATGCATTTTTCATAGTCTTTTCGCCTATTTAATAAGGCTCGGCCCCTTGACAAATTGCGGAGTTAGCTTTTATCATGTTCTGTGCAAGGGGCCGAACCTAAGAACAGATCTAACTTGTTCTTCTAAGTGTGTGCAGGAACAGGAATTTCAAAAAAAAGCAGAGTATGACGTCGCGCTCAGATCTCTCTCTCTCGCTTGTTTGAATCTCGCCTCTCACTCGTGTCAATCACAAACCATTCATTCACCATAAACATTGGCATAAAAGTAAAACTGCACTAAGGTATGAACAAGATGTACATCGATAAAAGGGGAGGTGGCTCACAAGACTCCTCACTGACCGCCGCCACTCTCCCCGGATCCCTCTCTCCTATCTGGAGGCGGCAACATCTCGCACACCCTCTACCCTCATGAGCGCTACCCTCGCCCGGCCGGGCTCTCCTCCTCCTCGTTCCTCCGCCTGCTGGAGGAACCCGCTAAATACTGCCCAACGGAGGCACCTGTCGCCCTGCTGACGCTCACGCCGCTCCGGCTCCGGCTGCGTGAGCGGCCGATATCTGTCACAATCTGCTGGAGGCTCCGCGCCAGCGTCTGCTGTGCTAGCAACTCTGCACGCAGGGATGACCTCCTCCTGATCTCCGGGTGGCCTCTGTACCCGCAGCGTCGCCAGCTCCGGGTCATCTCCGCCACCTGTGCCTCAGCTGCCTCCGCCCGGATGCGCTGCTGGTCCCTCTCGCTCTGCAGCGTCATGGCCTGCTCATGGGCCAACTCCAAGTCTCTCTCCTGCACAACAAGCAGTCATTCAGCATCATTTGGAAATAATCAACTCAAAGCCTTTAAATGAACTTACCCGCTCCTCCAAGTGCCTTTGAGCCTCCTCAGCTCTCAGCACAGCCCCTGCCAGTCGAGCCTCCATGAGTGATGGAGACCCCCCTGCGCTCCGAGAGGAGGAAGCACCGCCGGCTCCGGCACCCCTCACTCTCTCTAGCTCCCTCCGCTGCACGCAAAAGGCAGGTCAGTTTCAAAATCTTGCTTAAATTAAAGGGGCTGAAAAGTGAACACAGTACTTACCAGCTCTGCCGTCTGCCTCTGGGCTGCCTCCCGATCTTGCACCGCTGACTGGAGCAAGGCTCGGAGCGATGCAATCTCACCAGTCACGTCCACCTGCAAGGAATTGCCAAATCATCAGTTTTAATCATTAAATCCCAGTTCTTTGAGCTATGGTTTAGGAAGTCTACCTGGTGTCGGGCGCTCTTGTATACCTTTCCTCCGTACTTCAAGGCGTACGCCTGGAGGTAGGCATCATCGGTGGTCGCGTCCGATCTGACCCCCTTGCCTTTCCGCTCCCAGTTTTCTACCTGCTCGCGTGCCCGCTCCCTCCAGTCTGTCGTGTCGTGAAGCCCCCGGAAGCTCCGACCCGGCCGGCGGAACCGGTCCCGGACGGGGAACTCCACGACACTCTGCCTGAGCCCAAGGAGCGCTGGGTCAGGAATAGGTTCAGAGGTAGCACGAGGTTGAGTGCATGCAACCACACCGACCTACCGAAGTAGGGGCGGGCCTGCACCAACCAAGGCTGTCCCTCATCACCCTCCCCCAGGTATGGCTGCCAAACCACCTGCAAAAGAGAAGTAATCAGTCATTTCAAGCAAATAATTTCAAAGAGGGGAATTAAGGGTACTTACATCCAGATAAGGGTAGCTGTCGATTGCCTCCTGGAGGTGCTCCAACTGGTCGGCCAGGTGGCGAGTGTCTCGGCGAGAGTCCCAACGGCGTGCAATGGGCACGAGGCCCGGCCGTGTGAGCTCCCCTCTCCTCAGGGGGGAGGTGTAGATAGGCCCAAACCTGCAAGATAAAAGGCAAATTAGTTGGCAGTTCAAGCAAAATTGAAGTTTGAATCTAAGAGAGTTAGGAGAGAAGGTGTACCTGAAGAAAGGGGTAGAAGCCGCTCGTAGATGTCTGCGCTCGGAGGCGCTCAAGCCATCAAACTGGTGCGCTAAGAAGGCTGCCCCCAAGCATACCCCCCTACCTCACCTAAATCCGCCAGCAAGGGCAGGAAGCGGCAGTGGACTGCGTCGCCCCTCGTGGCAAACAAAAGTCTACCAAGAAAGAGGACGAGGAAACGGCGCAAGTCCAAGTCCGCCTGCGGCCCAGGCTCACTCGCTAACTCCCTCCTACTGACTCTGGCCAACCTCTCCAGATACTCATCCTCAGTCTCCCCTGCGTTCTTCCCTGCCTCAAATAGACCTAGACTCTCCTGCAAGGCTACTCTAGGCACTAGGGAAGACCTACGCTCCACGGGAAGGTCCAGGAGTCGCTCGGCTAAGTCCTGATAGCATGGGTAGGTGTAGCCACTCACTGCCCGCCGTACACTCTGAGGCTGTGATCCGGCTCACATCCTCTAGGCTGGGGATCATATGCCCCCAAGGGAACGCGAAGGCACTCGCCTCCGTGTCCCACCTGCTACGCAGGGCCTGGGTGAGGGCCGGGTCCACCCTCATCCTCAATCCTAAAAATCTGCCCGAACCCCATCTCGTCTACTCTCTCTCGCTGAAAGGGGGGAAGGGCCAGGAAGGCAGCCAGCACCAGTGTCCATGACACTCGAGCCCTCATTTCACCCTGCAAAGATTCATTCAAGTTCAAATTCAGGTTTCATTTGTGTGTTCGGTCAGAGTCGCGACAGCTCTTATAGCCGCGACCTTGTCGCGACGGTGCGGGCCGCCGCGACCTTATCGCGTCGCCTTCATAGGTCGCGATAAGGTCGCGACTGCCCTAGACGTCGCGACACTGTCGCGACACCCCGCCCGTCGCGACACCATGTCGCGACGGGTCGTGCTGACGCGTTTTCAGATTCAAACCGGCCGGAGCCCTCTTTGTTTGATCCTTGTTTTCATGGGCCTCTCGCCCTACATTCGCCCTCCAGGGGCTCCGTGGATCTCTCTACTGCTATCATTCATGGTTTAGGGTCAAGGATACTTACCGACTTCATCGCTTTGGCCCGTTTCTTCCTCTCCTCTTCCACGTTCATAGTCGGAGTCATCTCCTCCTCTTCCTCTCCCATGACGGCTTCGGGCACCTCCTCCTCGACCGAGGGCCTCTCCACTCGTCGTCGTGAATACCGGCGCTCCGCGTGGCGTTTCCCCGTGATGAGCCTTCGCCGGTCTCTTTTCCACCGTCCATCGCAATGTAGGTCGCTTAGATTGTGTTTGGGCTAGCAAGGAGGTCGGGATGCAGGGAGCTTGAGGAAGGTTTCAAGGGTTCGAAGGTTCAAAGTTTTGGAAACCGGAAAGAAGAAGGAAAGGGGGCCGTTGTTTTTGAATCGATCGGTTCGTGACGCGACGCAGCGTGCCGTCGCGTTCATGTCGCGTCAAGAAGGGACGTCGCGACATAGTCGCGACGCACCGCTAGGCCGCGACATAAAGGCGACGCTCCTAACGTCGCGTCATGAACAGAGCGCTTGCATTGCACAGAAAATCCACTCTTATTCATTCATATTCAAAATCTTTACACTTCCTAATCCATTCTAAAACAACCTAGCAATGCTTTTAAGTACTTTCCTAATTTTCATCTGGCCTACAAATCAAATCAAATAAATCAAGCATCTCCTCCCGCAGGTTGGAGCGTCTTCAAAGCTTCAACGTACTCTTTAACGTTTCATCATCTTCCTCCACCTCTGCTAGGATCACGCTCATAGCACATCCCTCCCAATGGACGATGGCGCTGCGCATATCACGCTCGTCCTGCGCGTCGCCCCTCTTCCTCTCTTGGATAGGCGGGAAGTGTGAGAGATTGGAACAACGTCCGGGCCGCACCACACTGGAGGTAGCAACGGTCCGGGTTGTAAGAAGCAAGCGCCTCGTTGCCCAGCAGCCTCAAGGCAAGCCCGGTGCGCTGAGAGAGATGGATCATCTTGCCGTGCATGAACCGGGGGCGTGCGTCGAAGTCCGCCACGGTCAGACTTCGGAGGTACCCGCGCCACGCTTGGATGCCCTTTATTTGTGCCGTCTTGCACCAAGCCCGGGTGCTCATGTGGGTGTCCGCCCCGCGTATGCCAGCGGATGGTTCAGCATCGTCTTGCACTCCACAGTCAAGCCCTCCTCCGCCCGAAATTGGATGTGCATCCCCATCCATAGTTCGAGGGCAACCACCGATCCGTAAAAGGCCCTCCGAGTGCTGCAGAAGACAGACCGGCATATAGATAACTCAAAACTGCTTGGCCGATGGTCAAACCTTCTGAGATGGAATCGATGATGCTCAGGTTGGCGAAGGAGATGGTCCCGTCTTCAGATGGAAAGAGTATGACCCCGCAGATGCAGATGGCCGCCGCCTTGGCAATAGCGCCGTGCCTCCCGGTTTCCGCTTGCATTGTGAGACGACCCACTGTGCGATGGGGAGTAAGTGGACGTGCATGCCACTGGTCATAGAGCGTAGGTCGTTCTTCATGGAGGTCAGCTTGGCCAGAATACTCCACGAGTGATCTGCTCCACGGTGTATGATAATTTTATCTCCTCACCCCGATGGTAGCGCGGAGAGACCGAGCATAATCTCCAATTCTTCCAAGAGTACGGTGGCTTCAAAGTCGGAGAAGACAAAGAATGTGTTTGAGTGTGCCACAGCTCGGTAAGTGCGGTGATGCTATCCCACGTGTGGACGATCTTGTTGTACTTCTTGGCGAGTACTAGCACCGTAGACAATCCCCACTCTTTAGAAGGGAGATTGAGGCAGGCGGCAGCATGTCAAGCATCGGAAGCAGCCATGGTAGCTTAGAAAACGCCTATGACCAGGGAGGATCTGAAGAAAGGAGGAGGAGGAGATGAGAAGGAGAAAAAAAAACAGAGCACAACAAAAAAAACAGAGTAATGCAGAAAGTGCAAAATCTCAGGGAGAAAAGCCACTTACTTGAAGATCCGGGCGGGAATAGATGTGTCTTGGGATAGCTGAGAGGTGCTGGAGATCGGTGTAGGACTCCCTAGCTGCCTTTGGGCCGGAGTAGGGAGGGATGGCCTCTGCAAATTCTGAAAGCTTCTCCATGGCTGCAGAGCTGAAGAAGGATGAAGAACTGGGAAAGCAGAGGATGCCAGGAGTTTAGCTGCGGGATTAGCAGTCCAAACCCTTTATTTATAAGCCTTAGGGAGTTAGAACCCACTCTAATCCCGCAACTAGGAGTTAGGATAAGTCTAGGAAAGGTTTAGGAGTCCTAGTGCTAGTCTAGATGTCTTAGGATAAGTCTAAGTCCCGTTTTTCTGCGTTTTTAGGACTCTGTCCGAGTCGCGACGCCGCGATCAGACGCGACTATGTCGCGACAGGGCGCTGCGACGCGACAAGGTCGCGGTCGATGAGTGCGTCGCGTTATATCTCAATGATTATTTCTCCTGCTTGTGCTTTGTATGTGTGTTTCTTTGACTATGTTCATTAAATTCATCTGTCATCTTGTGATTATTATGCTTATTTTCTCATGGATGATTCAAAAAGTCAGGAAATGTCGTCACAGGTAAGTCAGGTATTGTATCTCTACCCCTACTCCTACATTACTATATGATATTCTACCTACTATATCATTTCAAGGACCGGCTGGTTCTCAATGTGCTCTGGGATTTGAGTTCCCCTTTACCAAAAACTATGATAATCTAGGTGCACGTTGTTAACCATTGGATAGGCCGTTGAGCTAGTTAAGATCGGGGACGATGGATTCAGGCCTGCACTGCGGTTGTGGGAAGTCTCTTGACCCTTTCTTATCCAGCTTAACAATATTATCCTTGATATATTTTATATTTTTTCACTTTCTTTGCATTGTTTTGATGATTTCTTTTACTTTAGCCCAGCATGCATCATGTAGGACTTTGAGCTTTCCTGACTCATTCCTGACCATTGATGAGCTCTGTTGAGTGCCCAATCATCCTTCATGTTTCAATGCAAGAAATCCAATTCCACTCCGAATCGGAAGGTTTGCCTCCGAGCAAGTTGTTCCCGTCAGTTTGACAAGAATTTTCCTGTCTGGATTCTTTATCTAATTACTCATCTTTTCCTTTGATCCGTTTTGGTTGCGAACCGCTCCCAGGACAAAGTCATGAGTTACCTGCCTGGCACGCACATGTCCTTCCAAAACGAAACCTGCAGGCCAATTGGCTAGGGTACCTCTCAATCGGGAGGTTGATCGTCCTCTTCTTTCTTCTTCTCGTCCAGACTTGTGCTCTTCTTTGCATTCTACTCGAACAACCGACTCGGGGCTTTCACAAGGATTCCAATTGCTTGTTAGTTAACATCGGGTGTCTCTTTACCTTGGCTTCCACTTTTCAGTCCGCTCCGCGTCATCTCCGTTCCACCATCACTTCATGACATCTCCACGCCACTTCCGCTTCGCTCCCCTGCAAAGTAGAAGCCAAGGAGGGGCAATCTGTAGACACCGATTATGACTAATGGGTTGAACCACATTTCTTGCTATCTTAGTGGGCCCCTAATTGGTCACTCACCTTGAGCCCATCATTTGCCTTGATTTGAGCCCATTAATCCACTAAAAATGCCTTGAAATCCCGAAATCTATCATTTGAAAGAGTCCTTAGAGGATTTGACTCCTGTTTTAGCATGTGGTTAAAGAGAATAATCCAAAATAATTCGGATTCCTTGTCGCGACGCATCGTGGCGCCGCGACTCTAGTCGCGACGGGTTAGGCCGCCGCGACAGCCCATGCATTATCCATGCACGTGGGCAATGCTGTCGTCCCCCCGCACCGTCGCGTCTCTAGTCGCGACCCCGCGATCTGACGCGACAAGGACCGAGATCTCTGGCCTCCATAACCACATCCTATTTATCCTCCCATGCACTTTGACTTGGTCCAAGAGGTTATCCCGACCCCTTGAGCACTTTTTCGGCCCTAGGGACTCTCCCAAGCCCCTAAGGACTCTACATCCGATTTTGATAGAGCTTTATCCCCCATTTTTAATTTCCACATCTTTTTGAGGAGATAATACCCAATTTTCTCACTCCAAGCTCTATATAAGCAAGGCCCCTCCTCATGGACGGGGAGAGCCTCATAATCACCCCGAAGGGCTGCCAAAATTTCCTCTGAACAAGACTTAGCCACGCAGCCATTCATTCCACTCATTTCCCTTCACATTCCACTCCTCACAACTCACTCATTTCACCATCAATGGAGCAAGGAACGTGAAGAGGGCGACTTCAGCAATCTCCTGGATCTCTTGGCACATCATTGGAGCTGCATCCACGCCAGGAAGTCGCCCTAATGGGGCTCATCATCTCCTCTCTCCCTCTTTTCTATTTCTACATGCATTTTTATGTTCTTTTTAAATAGAGCACATCTATCATCACCCACGTTTTCCCACACCCACAGGGGTTCAAAACCACCCCAGGTGCGTTCCCACCATGATCCTCCGTCCCATTTCGTCTTTTGGAATAGATACTACACTTTACATGTTCTAATAGGGTCTTTTCTTTGTGTTTTCTTTTGATTGGCAGGCAAGCAAACAAGGTCTACGAGAAGTTCTGGTACTCTGGCCGGCTGGAGGACTAGAAGAAGGTCACTACAACAAATCTCCCGTATTTAGAGAACGCGACGGCCTCGGGTGACGCGACAAAGACGCGTCGATTCCCACTGACGCGATAACAGAGACGCGACGACCATGACGACCGCGACACCAGGTCAGTCTTCCTCTCTCCCTTTTCCTAGTTTAAGTTAGCTGTCGTCTTTCTACATCATTAGGCAACTTATCTAGGTGGCGATCACATCCTATTTCCATGCTATCATATTTGATATTCATGTCCGTGTCGAGGGGAAGCACAATCCCTGTGATTACAATATAGACAAGCAATGACCTCCATAACAAAATAAAAGTGGCTTAAAAAAAAGGTCAGTGTATTTCAAAATAAAAAGTCTACTTCAACAAAAAGGCTAGTGTATCTCAAAATAAAAAGTCTGCCCAGCAACGTTAGTCAACATGAAGTCGAAACCAAGCAGCATCATGGATGGACCAGAACCTGAAAAAATAGATCATACAAGACTAAAAGTTACCAAATTGAAGACATAGGAAGAAATGTTAAATTGGAAGAAATAGTTAACAACTACTTACATAGTCCTTTAACCATAAGATGTGGCTTCCAGAAGTCCAAAATATAATTTAAAAAAAATGAGATCCAAAAACAATGGGTATTGTTCTCTTAAAATACCTTCCACTCCAAGGTTGTCCATTGTTGAACTGCTTCTTTCCATTGATCCACATCAAACCATGATAGTTTGGTCGTGTTTACTGTTTTGCTTTCCCATTATAATTGAAGTATAACTTGCGGTGGACATATTTCCATGAGCACCATTTATTATTCAAATCCTGGAACACTCATTCCTCCTTGCATCAGAGATATCATATTTTCTCGGATCATAACATGAAAACATAATGGTGCACAAGTTTGAAAAGAACATACAAATGTTTATTTCTATTAATTCATCCTGGTGTAGAAAGAAAAGGAAACCTAATCAGCTCACACCTGTCTGTTAGCATGTACTTACGAAAGTGGAACTCATGAACTCTTAATAAATCTAGTAATTGAATTAATGAAATGAAATAAACTGGAGCAGTGTCATTTATGAAGCAGATCAAGTGGCATTTGACATGTGAACTTACTCAATTAGCGTCCGTACAAGGTGGCGTATCTCCTTTAAGTGATGCTTACGGAGACCATTGACAGCTTTCCCTATCTCCATCGCCTACATTGATCGACAAAGCAGACAATAATCAAACATAAAGTAAAAAAGGAACTCGCTTGCCAAATGCCAACTGCAATAACAGCTAACTGCTAATACTCCTATTACAAGATCATGCATTCTATTATATCCATTTCCAAATGAACAGAATATTCCATTCTAACCTTAAGAGTCTCTACAGATATACCCATCAATTGAAGCCTCCGGAGTGATTCAAACAGCAGAGAATCAGGCTGTAAAGAATCAACAACAAAGGGAAATCAAGTTATTCAAATTTCACGAGATATTAGTTGATAAAGTTATTGCATAGTAACCACTCAAAACAAATTATTTCCTTATGAGATCATCAGAGTAGCACCAGTTTTCCCGAACAAAACTGTTGAACGAAGGATTCCCGAGGACACAACTAGGTGCACATATCCTAGACCCAAATTACTCAAACATGACAAATAACTACAGCTCAAATGCTCAATAGATAAACAAGGCATGCATCCAAACTGAAAGATAACAGAGAAATTCAACAAAATCACTCCAGAATGGGAAACAAGAATGTTAGTTTTAAAGCCCTAACAATATCCAAAAAACAAGAGGAACAGGTCAGGAGGTAAACCTCATCGTCCTGGTTGGCGACTATCTCCTTAATCCTCAGAATTTCCCCAATCATCTGGCTCTCCTCCTCAATCTCCTCCGTCAACGCCTCCGCCTCGTCGTAGCTGTAATTGCTCACCATCCGGTTCGCACTCACCTCTTCTGCGTCATCCATGGAGCTGAACTTGTGGTCCTTCTCGACGCCGGCGGCAACACCATCGCCCTCTCTTCCCAGCTCTTCCAAATCATCCTCCTCTTCCTCCTTCGGGGAAAACTGCTGCTTGACCTTGTCACAGCCATGGCACCTCGCCAGCTGACATGAGAAGAGCGTCTCCGCAATCCGATCCCTCTGGACAAGGAACTCCTTCGGGCAATCCGACGCCGCGACCAGGATCGTGTGCTCGATCACATCGAAGATGCCCCCGTTGGCACTCCAGAAATACTTCCTCCAGTAGTCCAGCCGCCTGGGTTCCGCCGCCATGGGTGCCCGGCAATCCGATTCGCCCAGAGGAGCAATAAAAATCGAAGGGACGGCGATAACCACAGATTTCGAACAGGAAAATCCGGTCTTTTTCCGCGAGGCACTTAATTATTTGTGCTACAGATGTAGGAGGGACACCTCCCGATCAAACAAAAATCAGGAACAAGCGCAAGATCAGTGTTTGAATAGATTCTTATGGGTTCCACGATGGAGAATCCAATGCCGGGCCTTTTCTAGAGGGGATCAGCTCAGGTATGATGGAGGAAGAGGACCAAGAAACAAAATATTAGATTTTTTCTTCTTCTTCTACTCCTTTTTCTTTTCCGTTTCTTCTCCTACTGACGGCCGAAGAATCCATTGATGAACAGTTCTCCGATCAAACAACAGAACCAAAAAACACAAAAACAAAGAACCAGACGAACGAGGAACGCTACACAACGGCCTGCACACCAAGATCAGTTGGGAACACCAAGAACAAACCAAAGCGGCAGGAAAATTCGAACAAAAGGAATATGGGTGAGCGACCGTCACAGTTCTCTCCGCCGGTGGCGCGGCCGCGAGAAAATGATTGAGTGAGGGAGAGACAGAGGCGAGAGACTTCTCTCGCCGGCGGGCGCGGGCCACCACCCAGCACACCACTGCCCCCAAGAACAACAAGTGAGGAGGGCGGCGTTCTAGGGCGAGGATGATCACGGCGGCATCCGGTTTGGACGACGATGATGGTGGCCGAGGGCGCGCATGGACAATGGCAAAAGGGGGGATCCGCCCAAGGGAGAACCCCTATATCCCACGCTATTTATTTCCAGCGCAAGGGAAATATATTGGCACCAAAATTATACACTTACGGTTCTAAATTTTTAGGATGTTATGAATATATCAATACCTATGTTTGGTACATTTTTATAAGTATATACATCTTTTTGTTACACTTTTTAATGAACTATGACTAACCTAAATATATTCTCTCACGATTTGTAAAAACTGTAACTATATATTTGTATCTACATATGGCTAAAGAAAGCGTGTGTATAATCTTGAAACAAACGGATTTAACATGTTAATTGTGGTATATACCTACGTATTACCCTACTGTAGTAAATTCTGTGGATATAGCCCCAATTTGTTGTAGTGCCCCCTCAGATCCGACCATGCAAGGTAGCAGGAGGCGCAAAACCTAGAAGACAGTTTCGCTAAATCTTGTGCATACATATGGAATTAATAGTTAAATATACTTCGTTAATTTCACATCCTATTTTACTTGTAATAGAATAACTTCTTAATATAAATTTCTTTTGCACTTTTAAATATAAACGATTCATTTATATATACTCACATATAATATATATTCATTAACATATCTATTTTATGAACATTTCTTGTAATAAAATAACATCTAAATATAAGTTATTTTTTTCCCATACATATAATACAATTCATTTATATATATTTAAGATTCACTCACATATATTATAGATTCGTTGAAATATATATTGTTATTGAAACACTTCTTTTAATGAAGTGATATTTGAACATAAGTTAAATTTTCACTTACATATAATAACGGTTCACTCATATATAACATATATAAGAATCACTTACATGTACTATAGATTCATTGATATATGCACTGTTAGTAAAACATTTCTTTTAATGAAATAACACATACATAGTTCATTGACATATGCACTATAATAGAATAACATCTTAACATAAGTTAAATTTTTAATTATATATATAATAACGATCCACTCATATATATTTAAGATTCACTCACCAAATAGTATAGATTCATCAGCATATGCACTGTTATTGATACACCGTGCAATAGAATAATTTTAAAACCTAATTTAGTGTTTCATTTACTATCATGATTCAATCATGTATACTCAAGATTTACTCACATATAGTGTAGATTCACAAACATATGAGCTATTATTGAAAATACCTTGTAATATAATAATTCCTGAATAAAGTTAGTTTTTCGCTTACATATAGTACATTCATTCATATACATTAAAATCTCAAAATTCACTGATATATATATGTATATATATATATATATATATTCAATTGCATATATATTGTTATTGAAACACTTCTTATAATTAAATAACTTCTGAACATAAATTAGTTTTTCATTACATATAATATGATTCATTCATATATACTCAAGATTCATTTAAATATAGTGTAAATTTACTGACATGTGTATATGTTTGAAACACCTTGTAATGGAATAACATATGAATATAAGTTAATTTTTGACTTACATATAATATGATTAACTCATATACACTCAAAATTCACTCATATATATTATAGATTTAGTGACATATGTATTATTATTGAAACCACTTCTTATAATAAAATAACTTCTTAGCATAGGATAACATCTAAACATAGTTAATTTTTCACTCACATATAGTATGATTCACCCACATATATAAAAGATTCACTCATATATAAGTATAGATTCACTGATATATGTAGTGTTATTAAAACACCTTGTAATGAGGAAAAACTTTTGAATATAAGTTAGTGTTTTGCTTACATATAGTATGATTCACTCATATACAGTGAAGATTTACTCATGTATACTATAGATTCAAAGACATATATATGCTTTGTTATTGAAACACTTGTAATGAAATATTTTTAAAATATAAGTTAGTTTTTCACTTACATATAGTAAGATTTACTCATATAAATTTAAGATTCACTCATATATACTATAGATTCACTGGCATATGCATTGTTATTAGAACACATATTGTGTTGAAATAACTTTTAAATAAAAGCTAGTTTTTCACTTACATATAATATAATTCACTCATATATACTCAAGATTTACTCACATATAATGTAAATTCACTAGCATATATGTTGTTATTAAAACACTTCTTGTAATAGAATTGTTAGGATCTACGGCGACCCGAGATCAAGAAGACGTAGCAGAAAAAGAGATTTAAAATTTGATCTCGATCCGTTTTGGGATTCACAAACTAGATTAGGCAAATCGAATCACCTTGCGTGGAATCGGATCCGCGTTCGTGCGATTCTGTGGAGGTGACGCCACAAACCGTTCAGCCGTCCGGCCTCTAGCTGTGTCCACACGGTCTTCCTCGTGACGAT
>JACBKR010002817.1:0-32758 GCA_014218235.1 Colocasia esculenta | reverse complement strand
ATATTTGGAACGCTCATCACTCAGACGCATTCCCATCCTCGACATGCTCTTCCTCTTGAACTTCATAGTCACCTAGATTGGGTAAAAGTAGAGAATGAGCAAACTAGCCAGTAGGATTTATATCTCAATGTGCGGGCAATGATATAAGTGATTAGCAATTTAAAAATAGGTAAGTACGATGAATGGTATGCAAGTATGAATAAAACTCGTTAAAACATGATACATGAAACAAGCTAGATAGAGAGATCATGATAGAATGAGATTAGAAGGATATAATGAGATAGAACTAGCAATAGATCACCTTGTCCAAGAACGCAAGATTTCACTTGATGTCAATAGCTTTCAAGAGCGCAAGATATCACTAATTACAACAAATGCAGATGGCCATATCACGCAAGCAAGCAAGCACGCACGAGCACGATCATGAAAACATAATCAGGCACGTAGACACTAATGTACACCAAGAAAAGATCCATCAAGAATGTACACCAGGACACGTGTATGTGGTTATTATATCTATCATTCAACACGACACGCACGACTCCCAGCACAGATGCAACGCCAGTAATTATACCCCATGGTTAACAGTATATTTATGACTCTCCGTCATGGGGCTAGACTGGAGTCCTTGGACACTCGTCGTGCCCGGTCAGCATCTCACTTAAATTAAATGTAGATACCCACAGTCATTAATAATGGCCAATGAGAGTTTCAATAAGTAAGCATGTGTAATGTCATGTTCATGATGATGATGAGAACTAGTAATAAGTAATTGAACATGATTTCATGAGAACAATGGTCAAGAGATAAATTCGGCAGCATAACGGTATGATTATAATTTAGTTCAATCTTTACATTAATGACTTTAGTCTAGATTGTAAATCACACTCATGAGAACACGAATAGAAAGGAAGTGCACGCTATCTCCAGGGAACTTCAATGGTACAACCAACTCGGCCTCCATGTGGGAATCCACAGAGAGCGGAGATTTACGGAGGTCTTAGAGAAAAGGTCGCTAGTCTACCGATTCGAATGACCGATAGAGAGCTTCCAAATCCCCAAGAAAGGGCTGCCTAGTAGTGCAAGTGTGTAGTGATGTACGCGTGTCAATTCACAAACCATCGGTTTCAAACTCACAAAAGCACTTAACATGATGGCATGCAATGAACAATGCATTTAACTACACATGGGTTTGCAAGATTTAAGATAATAATTATCATTTTAATCAAGCTAGAATAGTAACAAGAGCGAATCACAAGTTTCATGAATGATCACGTCATTAAGAGAATAATTAGAATATTGTTCATGTAATTTAGTTTTAAATGGGTTAATCACTTTTAAGCCATTAATAACATCATGTAATGACCAGACCCAAGACATGCAATGTACACATTAAATACCACATTAAACTGACCTCGGGTATAGCGACAAGTTTTTCAAAAGAAACAAGTGGGGTTCATGCAAAATTCTGAGAACGCGACGCACCCCAGTAAGGGTCGCGACAGGTCGGGACAGAATGCGACAAGGGTATGTACAGAACGCGGACAAGACAGTCAGATCAGGCAGAGAGGATAACGACGGCACTCTCGTCGCGTTCAGAACGCTAGGGTATGCTGTCGCGACAAGACCTCAGAATATGGCCTTCAGGCCGTCGCGTTCACAGGGTCAGCGCCTGATCCGATAGAGAAAAGACATGTTCTTGGATTGCGGTCTAGGACTGCCTTATATTGACACATGTGGTTCAAAAATAGAGAACAAATTGTACAGTGCATGAAAAATAACGAAACCAGTTTTAAACCAACCTAGACATGCAGGGTGCTTCCAGTGAATCGGAATTAGAAAAAATGATGGTTTAGATAGGCTTTAATCAAGTCAAACATGAGGTATAGAAGACTATGGACAGTTAGATGCAAGATCTACTTGCAAGGTATGATGCCGGAATAACTAGGGCCTTAGGACAAAAGTCTCATCATGAAAGTCGTAGAGAACATGAAATAGATGCAGACTGGATTTTTAAATAATTTTAAACGACCTAGAGATATGTGATAAATCAACACAATGTAAAACCAAGTGCACCCGAAAATGCAGTATCATGCAGCGACCCTCATACCACGCTTATAACTCTCTACCTAATGACATTCAGAAAAACGTCAACACAAAACATGACTAGAACAACTAGTAGAAAAACTTTAATGTTGTAGATTTGCTCTAATTCAGTCTCGAATCACATGTAAACATAAAGAACGGGAAAAGCCCTAACAGTGCGCGTCTGGGAAAAATGCTTATAATTCAAAATATACTCATTGGAATTCGATGAAACCAGGTAAACAAAATTTAACTTGATGCTCTACACATTGGTATAGGATATGTTAAGGTGTGGCCCGAGAACACGTACCTTCTGGGTTGAAGAAGTCTCATTTTTCAAGAAAACTCTTGTTCAGACACTTGGAGGAAAACGCTTAATACTCGTGTATACTGCATGGAATTGGGCATTCCACTGGGTTAGAACGCGGACTTGACCCTCTTTCCAGGGGTATAGGCCTTGCAAGGTTTGGGTATGTTTGACTCACCTTTGGTCGACTTCAAGTGGACGTTTGTGCAGGTCGCAGCAGACGAGAATGGGAAGAAGAAATGCGTGGTGTGGGCGTTCCACAGCTCCTCAGCCACCAAGAGCTCCTCCACACGACCCTAGAAAGTTTTAAAACTCGTCCCTAAGGTTTGGTGAAGAGTATTAAGCAACCATGGTGTTTAGGAGTCCTATTATGACTAGGAAGCCAAGTTGCGGTTTGACATGTTAGTTTCCTATTTTTGAGGATTTCTTCCTCCCTTTGAGTGTGTGAGGCTTTAGGAACCTCCACCATAGTTAGGCATGAATTGGGTTTCCAAGAATGCATGTTTCTATCCAATCAACTCAAATTGCTCTTTCTAATTTCAGCCTATTTAGAGTTACGAATTTCTATGTATTTTCTTGCTTCATTTGATTTTTGGGCCAAATGATGTCCATTGGCCCAATTATGATATTGGGTCATTAATATTATGTTAGAAGTCTCTCCAACATATTTATTAATTTATGTTGCGTCGTATTTCCGTGTTAACGGTTTTCCGACTTGTTTCCTAATTTGGATAATCGGTCACAATAACTCTTAAACCTAGCCAAAATGATTTTTATTGACCCAAATTTCTTGATGGGTCATTAGAAGATATTATTGAAGTCCATATATTGATTTATTTAATTTTCTGACTCATCCAAGTACGTGTGATAACGATTTACGACTATTTATGAATTACGATAATAAGTCGCAAAACATTTTAACTTAGCTAATCCAATTTTCTTGGCACAATTTCTTTGTGGAACATTTAGTAAGAATGTTTAGGGTTGATTTATAAGTTTTACAAAATTTTGATGTGTTTAGAACATACGATGATGACACGTATGTTTAAATACTCTGGTATTATGGAAATTATTTATTTCCATTTATTCAAATTTTTTACCTATTAAAATTTTCCGGGGTGCTACCCCTCCCCACTTAAGAGAATTTGGTCCCCAAATTCATAGATCATTAATTGGCTCTCGATAATTATGATCCTTGAGTTGATTTAGATTTAATTCCTCTAACTTGTTTCAACATCGTGGATGCTAGTCCAACTTTACACCTATGGCCACCATATTATTCATTTGTTCCTTCCACTCCTGTTTTTCTTTCACGGTTGTTATAACTCCATCTTAATCCACAAAGGAACTATGGTATAATTACTAGATTAACCCTTTCTAATTTCTCCTTAATGACCTCCCCCACTTAGATATGTACTAATAAGAAAAACAGCATAAGATCAGTCTAGGGGTTTAACAATCATACCTTCAGGAAGCTCGCTGCGTTACTGCAATCAAGCGTCCTTGACGCTTTACCACTCCTTGGTTCCTTCCAGCTTGGTCTTTTAGCATAGGATAGTTCGGTTACGATGTTCATGACTCCCGCATTGCAGGCAAGCCCCGGCCTTCTCCAGCACTTGTCCGCTTGGTGCCAGGCTTGTTGCAAAATTACAATACCCACCATCATTGTTTCTTCTACTTGATCTTTTCTCCATGCCATAGTCCTTCCTAGTGGTGGCCTTTTGGTGTTGATTGTTGTTATTAGGAAAGTTCCATTTGTATCGATTGCTCCCCTTTTTGTAAAGGTCGACTTTGAGATGTCCTTTCCCCTCATGCCTTCCACCTTAGCCATAGTATCTTCTACCAGTTGAGCTCTTTGGATCATCTCAGTGTAGGTTTAGATGTTGTGTGGTCCGAGCTTTTCAATGAACATGGGCCTGAGCCCATCCATTAAACGGTAGCCTTTAGTCTTCCAGTTCCCACCAACTGTGGGGCATACACAGCCAGACGCGCGAACTGAGCCTCATACTCAGCACAGACATTCCTTTCTGCTTCAGTGCAGCAAACTCCGCTGCCTTCTTTTTTAACTCTTTCAGAGAAGTATTTCCTCGGGAGATCTCCAGAAATCCTGCCCACTCCAGTTCGCCAACATTAGGCAGGTGGGCCGATGTGGCCTTCCACCACGCTCGGGCATCCTTAGTGAATTGAAAAGTGGCCAGTACCACTTTTTCCCTATTAGTGCATTGCATGACTTGGAAGATCCTTTCTATCTCCTCATGCCAGTTCTCTACTTCGTCCGGATCAGGGATCTAGAGAAACGAGGAGGGTTCAAACTCGTAAAATGCAGTGCAGATCACCAGCTTCGTTTCTAACTGCAGCAGCTGATTTCTGGCCTGAACCACATTTTACGGGGGTCAATCCAGCTACTGTTCTTGCATAGTTGCCAATGGTTGCGAGCCATTGTAGTGAGTGTAAGAGTTATGAGGGTTCCTGAGAAAAGGATGGAAACCAATTAATGCCTCTAGATACATTATAAAAGACAATGGGTAGGAGTGTTTAATTCTTTCTAACATATTCCCAGTCTCTACCCATTCTCACCAGGTACTATATTTAATTTCTATGACCTAGGTTCCATAGGTATCTCTTAATCCTGAGACATATACCTATTTGGTTTTCCTAGGCTCTGATACCACAAACTGTCACGTCCGAGAATTACACAGCGGATAGTAATAATAATCAGAAATAATTCGAGACGAAACCCGAGACGTGAACAGTCGGCAAATAAGCCTCTAGCTAGCACGCACTAATGTATACAACACATCATCATAGGGCCCAAATATTGAACTCAACTAATCTTGTATTCAAATCTCAACTCAATGTATTCCAAATGGAACCTATTACAGGACTAAGACTCAATAAAAAGGAAAAGTACATATTCTCACTCCTACTACATGAATCTATCACTCAAAGGAAAACTACTATAAATAGGACTCATATTTGGAACGCTCATCACTCAGACGCATTCCCATCCTCGACTTGCTCTTCCTCTTGAACTTCATAGTCACCTAGATTGGGTAAAAGTAGGGAATGAGCAAACTAGCCCAGTAGGATTATATCTCAATGTGCGGGCAATGATATAAGTGATTAGCAATTAGAACTAGGTAAGTACGATGAATGATATGCAAGTATGAATAAAACTCGTTAAAACATGATACATGAAACAAGCTAGACAGAGAGATCATGATAGATGGAGATCTAGAAGGATATAACGAGATAGAACTAGCATAGAACACTTTGTCCAAGCACGCAGGATTTCACTTGATGTCAATAGCTTTCAAGAACGCAAGATATCACTAATTACATAAATGCAGGATGGCCATATACGCAAGCAAGCAAGCACGCACGAGCACGATCATGTAACACTAACAGGCACGTAGACACTAATGTACACCAAGAAAAGATCCATCAAGAATGGATACCAAGACACGTGGTATGTGGTTATTGTATCTATCATTCAACACGACACGCACGACTCCCAAGCAGATGATGCAACGCCAGTAATCATTATACCCATGGTAACAGTATATTTATGACTCCCCGTCATTGGGGCTACACTGGAGCCCTTGGACACTCGCCGTGCCGGTCAGCATCTCACTTAAATTTAAATGTAGATACCCACAGTCATTAACAATGGCCAATGAGAGTTCAATAAGTAAGCATGGTTAATGTCATGTTCATGATGATGATGAGAACTAGTAATAATAAGTAATTGAACATGATTCATGATAAACAATGGTCAAGAGAAATTCGGTAGCATAACGGTATGATTTATAATTTAGTTCAATCTTTACATTAATGGCTTTAGTCTAGATTGTAAATCACACTCACGAGAACACGATAGAAAGGAAGTGCATGCATCTCCAGGGAACTTCATGTGTACAACTAACTCTGCCTCCATGTGGGAATCCACAGAGAGCGGAGATTTACGGAGGTCTTAGAGGAAAAGGTCGCTAGTCTACCGATTCGGAATGACCGATATAGAGCTTCCAAATCCCCAAGAAAGGGCTGCCTAGTAGTGCAAGTGTGTAGTGATGTACGCGTGTCAATTCACAAACCATCGGTTTCAAACTCGCGGAAAGCACTTAACAGATGGCATGCAATGAACAATGCATTTAACTACACATGGGTTGCAAGATTTAAGATAATAATATCATTTTAATCAAGCTAGAACAGTAACAAGAGCGAATCACAAGTTTCATGAATGATCACGTCATTAAGAGAATAATTAGAATACTGTTCATGTAATTATAGTTTTTTAAATGGGTTAATCACTTTTAAGCCATTAACAATCATCATGTAATGACTAGACCGAAGACATGCAATTTACACATTAAATAGCATATTAAACCGACCTCGGGTATAGCGGCAAGTTTTCAAAGAAAAAAGTGGGGTCTCATGCAAAATTCTGAGAACGCGACATACCCCAGTAAGGGTCGCGACAGGGTCGGGACAGAACGCGACAAGGGTATGTACAGAACGCGACAAGGCAGTCAGATCAGGCAGAGAGATAGCGACGGCGCGCTCGTCGCGTTCAGAACGCGACAGGTATGCTGTCGCAACAAGACCTCAGAACGGGCCTACGAGTCGTCGCGTCACAAGGTCTGCGCCTGAATCCGACAGAGAAAAGACATGTTCTTGGATTGCGGTCCAGGACTGCCTTATATTGACACAGGGTGCTTCAAAAATAGAGAACAAATGTACAGTGCATGAAAAATAACGAAACCAGTTTTAAACCAACATAGACATGCAAGGGTGCTTCCAGTAAATCGGAATTAGAAAATAATGATGGTTTAGATAGGCTTTAATCAAGTCAAACATGAGGTATAGAAGACTATGGACAGTTAGATTAAGATCTACTTTGCAAGGTATGATGCGGGAATAACTAGGGCCTTTAGGACACACGTCTCATCATGATAGTCGTAGAGAACATGAAATAGATGTAGACTGTGATTTTTAAATAATTTTAAACGACCTAGAGATGTGTGATAAATCAACACAACGTAAAAAACAAGTGCAACCGAAAACACAGTATCATGCAGCGACCCTCATACCATGTAGAACTCTTAACTAATGACATTTAGATAAATAAAGTATGTTCAACACACACATGACCAAATAACTAGTAGAAAAACTTTCATGTTGTGAATTTGCTCTAATTCGGTCTCGAATCGCATGCAACATATAAAGAACGAGAACATCCCTGACAGTGCGCATTTGGGGGAAAACACTTATAGTTCAAAATATACTTATTGGAATTCAATGAAACCAGTGGGAAACGAAAGTTATTTTGATGCTCTACACATTGGTATAGGATATGTTAAGGTTTGGCCAAAGAAAACCTACCTTCTGGGTTGAAGAAGTCCCATTTTTCCAGAAAACCTGTGTTCAGACCACTTGGAGGAAACGCATAATACTCCATGTATACTGCATGGAATTTGGGCATTCCACTTGGGTTAGAACGTGGACTTGACCCTCTTTCCAGGGGTATAGGCCTTGCAAGGTTTGGTTATGGTTTGACTCACCTTTGGTCGACTTCAAGTGGACGGTTTGTGCAGGTCGCAGCAGACGAGAATGGGAAGAAGAAATGCGTGGTGTGGGCATTCCACAGCTCCTCAGCCACAAGAGCTCCTCCACACGACCCTAGAAAGTTTTAAAACTCGTCCCTAAGGTTGGTGAAGAGTATTTAAGCAACCATGGTGTTTAGGAGTCCTATTATGACTAGGAAAGCCAAGTTGCGGTTTGACATGTTAGTTTCCTATTTTTGAGGATTTCTTCCTCCCTTTGAGTGTGTGAGGCTTTAGGAAACCTCCCACCATAGTTAGGCATGAATTTGGGTTTCCAAGAATGCATGTTTCTATCCCAATTCAACTCAAATTGCCTCTTTTTAATTTCAGCCTATTTAGAGTTACGAATTTCTATGTATTTTCTTGCTTCATTTGATTTTTGGGCCAAATGATGTCCATTGGCCCAATTATGATATTGGGTCATTAATATATAATGTTAGAAGTCTCTCCAACATATTTATTAATTTATGGTTGCGTCGTATTTCCGTGTTAACGGTTTTCCGACTTGTTTCCTAATTTGGATAATCGGTCACAATAACTCTTAAACCTAGCCAAAATGATTTTTATTGACCCAAATTTCTTGATGGGTCATTAGAAGATATATTTGAAGTCCATATATGATTTTTATTTAATTTTCTGACTCATCCAGTACGTGTGATAACGATTTTACGACTTATTTATGAATTACGATAATAAGTCGCAAAACACTTTAAACTTGGCTAATCCAATTTTTCTTGGCACAATTTCTTTGTGGAACATTTAGTAATAATGTTTAGGGTTGATTTATAAGTTTTACGGAATTTTCTGATGTGTTTTAGAACATACGATGATGATACGTATGTTTAAATACTCTAGTATTATGGAAATTATTTATTTCCATTTATTCAAATTTTTTACCTATTAAATTTTCGGGGTGCTATAGTGCTATATTCTCTCGTTATCTATTGACGACAAAAGTGCTATATTCTCTCTCGGCTATCTACGGATAACCAAAGTGTCATTACTATTTCGATTGATGAAAGTTAATCAAAAGTGCTATACTATTTTGATTGATAAGAAAATAAATCAAAGTGCAATTTACTCTCTATATGGTCAACTACTTTCTCTCTCCTTGCTATACATGTTGCTTGCTATTGTTTGACATTGACGTTATTTGCTATCGTGTTGTTATCATTTCTATCGTGACTTGACTTTAATCGTCGTGCTATACTTGATTCATCTGCTATCTGAACCATGTCACTTGTGCTATTACTTTCTCGACTTTACATGACTTGTTCTATCATTAGTTACTCCACCTTTTAAAGCACTAATTATTTAAAGCCTGCTTGATTCACGAGATTTAAGTCCTACTGGGCGTTATCGCTCACCCTTCGTTATTTGTTATTGTGTCTCAGGTAAGATAGACGATGACGTTATACACACCAATGGGACAGGACCCGAGTGATATGCGACCAGAGTCAAATGATGAAGTTACCTTAGCACAATTGGAGTCTAGTAGTTATTACTTTAGATTTTATCTTCGTATGTAATGATGTCATCGAGCCTTATGTATTGGCTCCGAATAGTGGTTGTAATAGTCTTAGTGATTTTAAAATGGAATAAAGAGTTTATCTCAATTATTGTTCATTAGATGCTCTGAATCGTTCAACTGTTATACATTCCTCTCTACTATGTACTTTGCTCACGTCTCCCCGATTTATTCCGCTGCTAAATTGGCGGGGCGTGACAGTTGGTATCAGTGTGACAGAATGCCTCGTTCAAACCGTTAAACCATTAACGAACTTGATCCGAGTCCGCCTCCCGCGATCGGGTCGTAGCCTCGCAAGGGACACCACACACGAGTCCGTGAAAACAGAAAGGAACACACTTGATCTTATATATGATTCACCATTTCATATATAATGTACAAGATTTACATAGCCAAATTTCAACAAAAATACAAGAAAGTACAGGAGCCTGAGGCATACCCCGAGGTAAATTGGTACAACTGAGGAAAGAAACTACACTGCTACAGAAGCTACACTGCTGGAGGTGCTGGCCCAACACCGCTGCGGCGCGGCCTTGAACTGGAAGACGGTAACGAAACCTCCTCCTCTCCCTCGCCTGTAGGGAGTAGGGGTGAGCCTCACTAGTCACTAGCTCAGTAGGGAACTCCCCCAACTCGAGCAAACCATACACAAGTACGGATGCGGTAAACTATACTAGCAATTTATAGCACAACCACGCAGGTTATTAAAGCAATAAATATACTTACCACTTGCCGACTATATTAAACAAAGTAAATAAATAAACGGCAAAACTCAATCACGTGTACGAGCTAAAGTAGAGACCGCCACACTCGAGCCACGTAGACTGGTTCGCGACACCAGTAACTGACTCAGACAAACAAACACAGGTCTACCTCTCAGTCTCGCAGCCACGGACGAAAGGTCCAGCTGCCGCTCCACGTGGAAAAGTCAAACAACTGTGGAGACCAACTAAACACCACTCCTGCGGGTACACAACCGCAGGCCCATGCCTGGCACCTCTAGGGTCTCTGGCCGGAGCACTCTAGAGTGAGGCACTGGAAAGGACTAGCTGGGGACCAGTGTCGACTACCGGTGTCGTACCCCCAACTAAGAGCGCGCTACAAGTGACTAAAAACAAACTCAAGAGTCACTGTCCCACTGTCGTCTTTTCCTCAGCCGGACGTACAACTCAAACAAAGGAGTGAGGGTGTCCAGGACAGATGACACAGACCTCGACGGTACAACACAAGTACGGGACAAGCCCCAAACTAACAGTCTGGCTCGCAGAGAACCTGGGGCACCCAACTAGAGAGGTAACCACGGTAGGCGTCATACTACCTACCATGCACACAAAACCACGTGCGCACCGCACAAACCACGTGAAATCTTACGACATTCACAAATACCGACTGTTCACAGCACGTGAACACAATGCGCCTCGCGTGCATACCACGCCAAGACGCAAACCACTAGCTTGCTACGTAACCAACACGCTAGTTTCGTAAACATGCACTCCAGAGTGCGACAGGTGCCAATGTACCACACGGTATTACCAAATACACCGAATAATAACAATCGGATAATCACGTCACATAAGTCATGCGTATTCAGACCACTCGACTATGGTCACGACATGGGCCTGTGTCGCCTTCAGAATGCGACAGCCCGATATGGCGTGTTCACCACGTGAACGCAACGCACCAACATGTCGCGTTCCCCACCTGAACGCGACGGGTCGACCTATCGAGATTAGATCGTGACAGGGGGTTCCGTCGCCATCACAGGCAGGAACCCTAGTCCGGGATCCTCTCCACGGATTACCACTCTATGCTATGGAAATCACCCTTAATTCTCAATTTTCATGCTTTTGTGAATCCCTAGACATGGTATCTACTGTTAGGTAAACGAATAACTGATCAAACCACTCTCCTACGCAATCCACAGCCCGGAAAATAGGAGGAGTCACCCTACCTCCGTGAAGAACACGCAGTACGGCGATCCTTCGACGTTTTTCCGCTTCACACGAGCTTTCCGCAGTGAGAACACACCATTCCACAAGCTCCCACGCCAAAAATCCACAGGGAACCTGCGCAGCACCTCACCCCTGGCCGAACAGAGCATACCCAGCTCTGTTCTGGCCAGCCGGGTTTAAAGCCTGCTAGCGGTTGATAACGCGACAGACCATTCCCTGACATCTGCTAGTCACCGAGCGCTGGACACGCGGCGCACATGCAGAAGATCTCCGTTCCTGACGGCAGCCAGAACGCGAAGAGCAGGACTGTCGCCTTAAGAATGCAACGACCCTCTCTGTCGCGTTCACAGACAGAGAATCCAGGGTGCTACGGGCCCAAACTGTCGGCCCAGTAAGCCCCAAAAATGCACGCACACACCGAACACAAGCCACATTGGCCACACATTGGCCTCACAAGCGCTGAACACAAGATCCACAAGGATCCGAAAAATGTGCGACGTTACATTACTATCATCTAAAAAGAAATTTCGACCTCGAAATCCATAACATATTCCAAATATATACAACTTTAAAACATAATTACAAATACTATCATCTAAAAAGATTTAAGACCTTATTCAAACAAGTAAGGATACCCTTTAGCCATCTCCTCGGCTAACTCCCAGGTATCCTCACCTCCCAGCCTATTTTCCCATCTGACCTTAACTAACTCAATTTCTTTGTTTCTTAACTTCCTTGTCTTATGGCCTGTAATTTGCACTGGGTATTCAGACATAGACATATCCGACCTCAAATCTCCACCCTGATAACTGATTATTTGAGCTGGGTCTTCAATGCACTTTCTTAACATGGAGACATGGAAAATATCAAGAACATCTGCAAAATCAGCTGGCAAATCAAGTCTATAGGCTGTCTCTCCAATTCTTTCTAATACTTGGAAGGGTCCTACATATCTCGGACTCAATTTTCCTTTCTTACCGAACCGCACAATACCTTTAGTAGGAGAAACTCTTAGAAAAACAAAGTCTCCAACTTCAAATTGAAGTGGTCTCCTTCGATTATCAGCATAACTTTTCTGCCTGCTCTGAGCTGTCTGCAACTTTTCTTTGATAAACTTTACCATTTCAGTGGTCTGATGTATTAATTCAGGGCCTACCATTTGCCTTTCTCCCACTTCATGCCAATTCAATGGTGTTCTACATGGCCTTCCATATAACGCTTCATATGGTGCCATTCTGAGACTGGTATGATAACTATTATTATAATCAAATTCAACCATTCCCAGATGCTGCTCCCAACTACCACCCCAACTAAACAACATGCTCGCAACATATCTTCAATTGTCTGAATAGTCCTCTCTGTTTGACCATCCGTCTGGGGGTGGTAAGCTGAGCTATATCTCAGCTCGGTGCCAACTACTCTCTGCAAGCTCCTCCAAAAACCAGAAGTGAACCTGGGATCCCTGTCGGAAACAATAGATTTCGGGATACCATGCAGTGGAATAATTTTATCAACATAAATTTTTGTTAATCTGTCCACTGACCAGGACATACTTACTGCTACTAACCTGCATACCTTGGTTAGCCTATCAATAAATACCCATATTCCATTATGTCCTGCTGCTGACCTCGGTAAACCTTCTACAAAGTCCATCCATAGCAATATCATCCTATTTCCATTGCGGAATGGGTAATGGTTGCAATAAACCTCCAGGCTTCTGATGCTCTGCCTTGATTTGTTGACAAATTGCACATCTTGAGACAATTTTGCTATTTCCTTTTTCATATGAGGCCACCAAAAATGCTTCTTCATATCCTGGTACATCTTGGTACTACCGGGGTGAATAGTGTACCGGGATTTATGGGCCTCTTCTAATACTCTCTGTTTTACTTATTTTTCTGCTGGCACAAATAACCTGCCTCTGAGCCTGACCACACATCTATCATCAATAGCGACTCCTTCCATTTTCACGATTTTAGCTAAATTTACATCCACTTTGGGGTCTCAACAATTTGCCAATACAGTGACGGCTCCACAGCACTACTAGCTAATATTGCCAGTCATTGATGCTTGGCACATACAGGGAGTTCTCTGCTATTTCCTCGTACAACTTCCATTCCTTGATCATCATTTGACTTAAATATGCTTTTCTGCTTAGAGCATCAGCCACCACATTGGCCTTACCCAGATGGTAAGCCAAACTAAAATCATAATCTTTTAAGTACTCCACCCATCTACGCTGACGGAGATTCAAGTCTTTCTGGGAAAAGATATACTTTAAACTTTTATGATCGGTAAAAATCTCAAATCTCTCGCCATATAGATAATGCCTCCACATCTTTAAGGCAAACACAACTGCTGCTAGCTCTAAATCATGAGTGGGGTAATTCTCTTCTACTAGTTTCAAATCCTGGACGCATAAGCTATTACCTTGCCATGCTGCATTAGCACTGCGCCAAGCCCTCTTCTAGATGCATCTGTATATACAACAAAACCACCATTACCTGTCGGTAATGTCAACACTGGTGCCGCTGTAAGTCTCTTCTTTAATTCCATGAAACTTCTTTGACATTCACCAGACCATACATATGGCACACCCTTTCTAGTCAATCTAGTCATGGGTGCCGCAATCCTAGAAAAATCTTGAATGAAATGCCTATAATAGCCTGCTAACCCCAGAAAACTTCTAATTTCAGTAATTGTCTTAGGCACCTCCCATTTCATTACTGCCTCCACTTTACTTGGGTCAACTGCTACTCCTTCAGCTGATATGACATGGCCTAAAAACTGAATCTCTGTTCATCAAATCCATAAAAGCTGCAGGAGCATTGGTTAGCCCAAATGGCATAACCACAAACTCATAGTGACCATATCGAGTTCTAAATGCTATTTTATCAATATCACCCTCTCTAATTCTCAACTGGTGGTACCCTGATCTTAAATCAATTTTAGAAAATACCTTAGCTGATTGCAACTGATCAAACAGATCATCAATTCTAGGTAACGAGTACTTATTCTTTATGGTCACCTCATTCAATTTCCTGTAATCAATACACATTCTAAAACTTCCATCTTCTTTCTTACAAACAACACGGCGCCCCCCATGGGGAGTGACTCAGCCTAATAAACCCTTTTTCCAGCAATTTCCAATTGCTTTTTCAATTCTTTAAGTTCTGTCGACGCCATCTGATATGGAGCTTTAGAGATCGGCATGGTGCCTGGAAACAACTCAATGGTAAAGTCCACCTCCCTGTGTGGAGCTAAACCCAGTAAATCATCTGAAAAAACATCTGCAAATTCCCTAACCACGGGAACTGCTTCTACTGACTTACCAGCCTCAACCAAACTCACAGAAGCTAAATAAGCTACACATCCCTCATTAACTAATTTTCTAGCTTTAATTGCAGAAATTATAAACTTAGAAGTACGAGAGGGCATACCTTGATATTCAAACATTGTACCATTAGGGTGACAAAACTTGATTATTTTCTTTCCGCAATCTAACATAGCTCCATAAGCTTCTAACCAATCCATACCCAAGATGATATCATAATCAGACAACTGAAGAGCATACAACTGGCCGGCATCTGATTCCCTTGAACCACAACAGGAGCTTCATCTATGTAACACGAGGTGAGCATAAACTCACCCGAGGGAACCTCCACTACTAATTCACATGACTTCTCTTCTAGAGGATGAGCCATACAATCCAAAAATTCTTCGGAAATGAAAGAATGAGAAGCACCTGAATCAAATAGAACTCTGGCTGAAAAATCATAAATAGGTATTGTACCTTCTATCATGTTAATGCCTCTGCCTGGGCACGGGTGATAGCCATAACCCAGCCTCTACCTCGCTGCTACGGTGCACCTCCACCACGACCTGCTAATGATTGTTGGGGCTGCTGCTGCTGAACACTCTACCATACCATATTCTCTCGGATAGGGGCAATTGGATCAAATGCCCTGGCTGATTACAATTATAACACCTGTAACCTGGTGGAATAGTGGGCTGCCTAGCAGTGCTCTGCTGCGATTCCTCTACTTCTGGCTTATAGCCACTCCCTTCTGAAACTACTGCCGACTCCTCCTCCTCTTCCTTTGCCCTTAAATACTTGCTTCAATTTCTGACCCCACTTACCAAAACCTGAAGAAGAAGGTCCTGCTGGTGCTTTTCCCTTACTGACTCCTGCTGTCTGGTGGGGTAGCCGAAAACTACCCGAACCTGACCCGCTTGCCTGACGAGCCCGAATAGACCTTTCAAGTGTAGCTGCTCTCTGGGCTGCCTCCCAATGTTAACAATTAACGTATTACCACATTCTATAACTCTTCTCTCAAAACCCGAAAAATACTCAACCATCATAGCATTATCTGATACTACATAAGGTGCATATCGGCTAAGTGCCATAAACCACATCTGATATTCTAAAACTGAGGTATTACCTTGCTGGAGTGTCCGAATTGTTCTCTTTTCACCTGCTGCACTTGAAGTGGAAAGAATGTGTCATTAAATGCCTCAAGAAATTCCGGCCAGGTAATAACCTCCTCTGTCCTGCCTGCAAAGGTGGTCTGCATCTTCAGACGCCACCACTGCTGCGCAAAACCTCTTAACTGGTATGTGGCTAGCACAACTTTGTCCACTGCTGGACACCTCATGGTCGTAAAGACCCTTTCAATCTCATGAATCCAGTGCTCTGCAGTATCTGGATTCGGCCTCCTATATAAGTGGACGGCTGCAACCTCAGAAACTTTTCAACTTGCATCACCGACTCTTCTACTGCCATTGCTGGTGGTGGTACAGGTGCCACATAAGGTACCTCCACTCTTGGCGGTGGTGCAATAGGGGCCACATGTACTCCAGCAACTGGTGGTACTACTGCTGGAGGTACGGTGCCTGCTGATCCATCCTCATCCGAATATCGGTGAGGCTTTCCCAAATCCTCTCAATCATATGCTGAGTGGACTCCTCAGGGTCCTCTCCTCCACCACCCCAATCCCTTCTATCAGCCATCTCAACTTCGTGCACAGATAACATAACAATCACGAACAAAACCGGTCATTACAAAACCAAGATCAGCTACCAGTAGTGTACAAATGTAGAAATAAGGCTATAATTTCCCAGTTCTTTATATTTACACGGACCTCTCTTGATACCAACTGTGATGGAACGCCTCGTTCAATAAACATTAACGAACTTGATCCGAGTCCGCCTCCCGCGATCGGGCCGTAGCCTCGCAAGGGACACCACACACGAGTCCGTGAAAACAGAAAGGAACACACTTGATCTTATATATGATTCACCATTTCATATATAATTTACAAGATTTACATAGCCAAATTTCAACAAAATACAAGAAAGTACAGGAGCCTGGGGCATACCCCGAGGTAAACTGGTACAACTAAGGAAAGAAACTACACTGCTACGGAAGCTACACTTCTGGAGGCGTTGACCCAACACCGCTGCGGCGCGGCCTGAACTGGAAGACGGTAACAAAACCTCCTCCTCGCCCTCGCCTGTGGGGAGTAGGGGTGAGCCTCACTAATCACTGGCTCAGTAGGGAATCCTCCCAACTCGAGCAAACCATACACAAGTACGGATGCGGTAAACTATACTAGAAATTTATAGCACAAAACAACACAGTTATTAAAGCAATAAATATTTTAGGGTCTCTAGCCGGAGCACTCTAGAGTGAGGCACTGGAAAGGACTAGCTGGGGACCAGTGTCGACTACGGTGTCTGTACCCCAACTAAGAGCGCACTACAAGTGACTAAAAACAAACTCAAGAGTCACTGTCCCACTGTCGTCTTTTCTCAGCGGACGTACAACTCAAACAAAGGAGTGAGGTGTCCAGGACAGATGACACAGACCTCGACGGTACAACATAAGTACCGGGACAAGCCCCGAACTAACAGTCTGGCTCACAGAGAACATGGGGCACCCAACTAGAGAGGTAACCACGGTAGGCGTCGTACTACCTGCCACGCACACAAAACCACGTGCGCACCCACAAACCACGTGAAATCTTACGACATTCACAAATACCGACTGTTCACAGCACATGAACACAATGCGCCTCGCGTGCATATCACGCCAAGATGCAAACCACTAGCTAGCTACGTAACCAACACGCTAGTTTCGTAAACATGCACTCCCAGAGTGCCACAGGTGCCAATGCACCACATGGTATTACCAAATACACCGAATAAAACAATCAGATAATCACGTCATAAGTCATGCGTATTCAGACCACTCAACTGTGGTCGCGACATGGGCCTGTGTCGCCTTCAGAATGCGATAGCCCGATATGGCGTGTTCACCATGTGAACGCGACGCACCAACATGTTGCGTTCCCCACCTGAACGCGACGGGTCGACCTGTCGCGATCAGATCGTGACAGGGGGTTCCGTCGCCATCAAGGCAGGAACCCTAGTCCGGGATCCTCTCCACGAATTACCACTATATGCTATGCAAATCACCTAAATCTCAAATTTCATGCTTTTTTGAATCCCTAGACATGGTATCTATTGTTAGGTAAACGACTAACTGATCAAACTACTCTCTTATGCAATCCACAGCCCGAAAAAAAACGGGAGGAGTCACCCTACCTCCGCGAAGAACACGTAGTACGGCGATCCTTCGGCATTTCTTCCGCTTCACACAAGCTTCCCGCTGTAAGAACACACCATTCCACAAGTTCCCACGCAAAAATCCCTAGGGAACCCGCACAGTACCTCCCCCCTGGCCGAATAGAGCATACCCAGCTCTGTTCTGGCCAGCCCGTCGCCTTCCCAATGCTGACGTCTGCCAGTCGTCGAGCGCTGGACACGCGGCGCACATGCAGACGATCGCCGTTCCCTGACGGCAGCCAGAACGCGACGAGCAGGACTGTCGCCTTAAGAATGCGACGACCCTCTCTGTCGCGTTCACGATAGAGATCTAGGGTGCTACGGGCCCAACTGTCGGCCCAGTAAGCCCCAAAAACGCACGCACACACCGAACACAAGCACATTGGCCACACATGGCCTCACAAGCGCTGAACACAAGATCCACAAGGATCCGAAAAATGTGTGACGTTACATCAGAGCCTAGGATGCTTAATTGGATATCTTAGGTTTAAGATGTTCTAGGATGCCCTCATTGGATCTCTTAGTATAGGGTTTTTCTAGGAAAAAAAACACATGACACATGTCTAAGTCAACCACCATACCTATGTAAGGCTTGGGTAGGACCATGGTTAGATTTGAATACATTTATCTATACATTACTTAGCATCCTAATGTCAACCTCATTCTTGAAGGGACTCTTAATGGACGCCGACATGAGATCAACCCAGAAGCTAGTTCTGGCATGTCAGCAAGCCGCTCAACTGCTAGAAAGAGCTCTGGAAGCGACTAAGGAGATTAAAAAGGAGACCAATCAGAATGGGAAGAGAAGATATAACCATGGCAAGAAGGCCAACCAACAAGTGAATCGTAACAATGAGATCATCTGCCTTCATTTTCACAAGCCAGGTCATGTGGCCAAGGAGTGTTGGCGAAAAAATTGGTGCATGCCTACGTTGGGGCAACTCGAGGCATCAGCTGCGAGACTGTCCACTCTTGGAAGAATCAGTTACTAGTGTGGAAAATCTCAATTCTATGACAAAAGGGAAGCAACCAAACAATGGTAAGGGTAAAAAGGAGAGATACAGTAAATAGCAAGAGAAGGAAAGGGAAGTGGAGTGAAAGGAAGGCCGTGAATTTTGTGAAAAGCCAGGGCACCAGATGATAACTGTTGGAAGAAATTGAGCGATGCTTGCAATGTGGAAGTCAACAACATCGAGTCATCGATTGTCTAATAAAGAAGAACCAAACTCCACGCCAGGATGATTACAACCCTTGTGGATATAAATCATGCCAATGAAGATGGACAAGGATCATCACTAAACCTTAGTTAATTCTCTACTATTTTCACGATAGTAAAGTCAAAGTGGGGAGATGATGGAATGAAATATTTAGAGTAAATTGGCAATCGTATCATATCATATGAATTTTGGGACCAAATTCTTTTTATGGGGGAGACTGTAGCAACCCGGTGTAGACACCCATTTCTGACCCATAAGTCGAGCCAATTCTTTATCTATCATTGACGCCCGCGTTGGCTCATCATCTCAAGCTGGCTTTCTTCCGATCATGGTATCCTTTCATTAGTCCATCACCCTGGTGGGTTCTTCCTGGTCAAATCAACCAGTCCTCATCATTGTCTCGTAGCTCTCTGGGTTAGGATCCATCGCTTCAAGCGCATGCCAATCCGATACCCAGGCAAGGAGATCAGATACTTTTTATGCCATATGCTGAAAAGTCCCTGAAGGCGACAGGTTCCCTATCGTTTTCTCATTAAGAAGGTGACGCCCTTCCTGTCGCTAACTGGCCATATACCGATTTGCCGCATAGTTGAATCGTTTCCTTCAGAAGGTGACGCCTCGATATGTCGCGTTCTAATTTGGTATTTTTATTCCCTGAAAAATTGCCAGAAAATGTTCAAAGTTTTGCCTTGTAAGGAAGGCGACGTACGAGGCATCGCTATTTGATAGCGACACCAAGCCGTCGCGTTCTGGTTTCCATGCAACGTACCCTTTCCTAACATGACTTGGACTCATGCTATTCTTGGATATTCCGACTTTTGATTGCCCTAGACGTCCAATCCTTCCAAAATTGGAGGAGACCTTCTTTATGCTTCCTTTCAAGTTCTGACCGCCCTTGCGTGAGCATACTTACCAGGATTCGGACTCTTGCCCATTATTCCCCTCTCAGCCCGTTTAAGAATAACATGGTATATATCGCTCCATATCACGGTTTAGAGCAAGGCCAGCGTCTGCTTCTTCCTCTCCCAGAGAACTGTGTCCTCATAAGAGCTCTCAGACGACCAAGAAGTGCCCCCAGGGCGTTTTTTCCCCTACCTATGCTTTCTCTCTCCTCTTTTCCTTTGATTTTCTCTTCATGCATGCATCTTTAGGTCTGTTTTCTTCGTAGATTAGCACTAGAACACACCACACACACCGAATCTAATCACCCAAAAGGGTTAACACCCTACCCCACGTGAGTTCCCTCTAATTACTTCATGTTCTTTCATGTTTTTGGGACATATTCTATACAAACGAGTTTATCTAATGGGTTTTCTGTCATCTTAATGTTCTTGGCAGGTGTTAGAAGACAGTAGCAGCCTAGGCTCTTGCCCCTTGGCCGACTGAGGAGTAATAAGAAAAAGAACCCACAGTCTTCATCCTCTGAAGCAGAAGGCGACGACAATCTTGTCACGATCCAGAAGGCGAGGACCATACAGCGCATTCAAGTACAAGAAGGCGACACTTGCATCGTCGCATTCAAGGATCAAGTTCTCCTTCTGCCTTCTTTTCCCTTTTCCAAGTAGTTAGCACTTAATCTTTCATCATATCATTCTGCAACTACTTTGGTGGCGATCATGGTCAAATTCCTTTACTTTTAATCATCATCTTTTGGGAGCTAATCTCGTGATTACACCTTTGGCGATCACGGTGGGACCTCTAGTGACCATCATGCTTGTTACGTCTTTCCCTGCCTTCTCTAGTCGTCCATGTGTGTGGTTCTTCCATAAATTTCATGTTTTTCTGTTTACTTACTGTTGTTTTGAGTTCTACTGCTCTGGGTGGGAAGGCGACGTTGAGGGCGTCGCGATAAGGCGGCGACAAGGTGCGCGTCGCGTCAGGTCAGTATATCAGTTCATTTTTATGCTATTTCTGTGCTCTGTTGTACTGGTCTGGAAGGTGGCGTTGAAGGCGTCGCGTTAAAGAAGGCGACCAGACGAACTTCGCGATCAAGTAGTGTTGTTTGCTCGTCCATCTTTTTAATGCTATTTTGAGTCCTGTATGCTGGGTTGTAAGGCGACGTTGCAAGCGTCGCTATAAGGACGGCGATAGGGAGGTTGTCACGATCAAGTCAGTGCCTTTAATCCATCTATTCCTGTTCTTTTGGGCTTATTTTAAGTATTCCATCCATGATTTGAGTTGTTTGATGCCTGTTACATGCCTGTGAGAGTCTGTCAATCCTCCATGCTATAGGGTTGTTTGGATTTTCATGCTTAATCGGGTCCCACCTGTCCTCTGTCCACTGCGAAGAGGAACGCGACACGCTTCATGTCGCGATCTGGTCGCGACATGTTTGTCGTCGCCTTCTGCTTCTGAGAGCAGGTTGGCCTGATTTTTGTTGTGTTAGTCTTAGGCTAGATTTTGCATGCACTCCAGTGCACATAGGGCGTGCATACTATTTCCATATTTTAGTTTAGGTGTCCTCCTCGACGACGCCCACTCTCTCGGCCACATACTCCTTGTGTCCGACTAGAGCTCTCGCCCCATGGCATCTACCTCCGGCCCCCACATCATCAAGGGACCAGCCGACAACACTCCTATCCAGCCACGGGCCATTCGATTCACATCCTTTCGAGTCTGAGCATTACATCCACGTGAGTCGAGGCCCCGGTCTCCCCCTTACCTCCCTTGCCATCCACCACAGCTGGAGCCACGCGCTAGGCCAGCATCCCATGCCTCCTCCTTGTATGCTCAACCATCTGCCGCTCCCAACATGTTGTCTGAGTGGGCATCCATCAAGAATGAACTGCAAGAGCAGGAAAGGCAGGTCGACCTAGGCAACATCATGATGTCCACATGCCTAACTTCAATGGCCTATGGGTCCCATCTCCATCCGAACTCCCAAAGTACCGTAAGTACAATGGCTCTGGAAACCCTATATTCACATCAAGGATTTCATCTATGAGTCCGCACCCTACCAGCATGACCGCCGCCTATGGCATATCTGTTCCGCCGTCATTGGACGGGCCTGCACTAGACTGGTTCTATCCTGCTACCCGAGGATGCAGAGGACTTCTCCATAGTGAAAGCGAAATTCCTTGAACAATTCCAAGATAGGGTTGGGCCAGAATATTCTCTTACGGACCTCATGGCAGAAAAGATGAAGTCGGATGAAGATTTCTACATATGCCGACAGGTGGAGGCAGATGGCCACACGAGTCCCTGGGTACCTTTCGGAGGGAGAAAAGGTCAAAATATCATCTTCCAATGCAACCCCTGCCTATAAAACATCCTAGCAATGAATGATATCACTACCATGCACCAACTGTACATTCGGGCCCGGTTTCATCCAGACCCAACTCAAGGACTCCCCCATACACTCCATGTTCGAACCCATAAATCCCGCTTCCAAAGAAAACCTCAGGGGCCAGTCACCGAGGGTGTCCAAGTCAATGAGCAAGTGAGTGCATTCAACCCTGCCGGCCTGAACAACAACCGTCAACCTACACTGCCAGGGTCAAAACCGCGCCATCCTCCACAAGGCCAGCAGCCCCAATACAACCAAGTACCACCTCCTGATGGCACCCAACAAAGGCGTCCCCTAGGTCCAAGGAGAACTCAGTACCCACCACTTCCTGAAACACTCTCCGATATCTTCCGGGCCTTGGTCTCCACAGATGCTATCAAGCTCCCTCTGGAAAGGCCATTGAATCCGAGTGTGGACCAGACAAAGTACTGCATGTTCCATCGTCAGTCGGGTCATACTATTGAGCAGTGCTTCACATTCAAAGACTGGTATATGATATGCATGAACAGAACAGACTGGAATGGACAGCTCTCCGACAAGTGATCGGAGACATTAAGAAAGACGAGACAGCAGCAACAGCAAAGGCAGCAGCGCCAACCACCCTGTAGCAACCTGAATTTTTAAGAAAAATAAAATTTAAATAAAGAATTTAAAGCCTAGCTAAATGGATATTTAAATGAAAAGAGCATTAAATGGAAAAGAGTAATGGGCTTTGCTTAATGGATCCTCTAGAATTTATTGGGTCAAAAATATGAATTTACAAAGGGAGAATAATAGGAAAAAACCCTAAATTCGTAACTAAATTATTACCTAAATAGAAAAGGGGTATTTAATGCATTAAATAGGAAGTTAGAGTTGGAATTGGATTCCTAAACCTACCCCATATGGTTTAGCACGAATTTAGATCTCTTCCTAGCCTAAATAGGGATTGGAAAGCAAGGAAGGAAGGTTAGAGTTAGGAAATCTCAGAATTTAGAGGAATTAGAGTAGAAATAGGAATATGAATTCATGCATGCATAAATACACCTCATAAACCCTCTTGGCCGACCCTAGCTCATTGCCAAAGGTTGCTGGACGTGGGGAAGAGGTCAAGGAGGAGAGGACCTCGTGGGAAGAAGGTGTTCTTGAAGCTCGTTTTTGGGAGTCTCAACCCTAGAAGACAAATAAATCCAAAGGTAGGCATTCTCACAAGCATAAACCATGAAACTTTTTCTGTAGATGTATCATCTATCAGGAATGAAACCCTCAAGTTTCATAATTTTCCATCGAGTATATCTTTAGTTCTTGATTTTTCATGTTCTGCAACTCTTATGACCCGAACCTTCATGCTTAATTCATACCTCTTTGAATACTCTATCTCATGCCTCCAAATTTTAATGGGAGATACTGATGCATGATAGGCATCTTTTCCCCTGAAAGCCCTAATTTCTGTTGAGCATGTTACTCGAATTACATCCATCTTGCTCCCTGTGTCATGTTCTATGTTACTCGTCCTTGTTCATTCTCAAACCATGTTCAAACCCTGTTCTCTCTTGAATCCCTATTTACTGGAAGTACTCTCGTATGTCTAGTTTCATTTGCCACTAGTTCATGATTTTTCATCGCATATATAATTAGTTATGATTTTCTTAACAACCCTATATCAAGAATTGATATCCCTGGTCCGCAATCCAATGTCTGCTCTGACTCCTGACAGAGTCAGGCGCAGACAACCAGAAGGCGACGCCTCGACATGTCGCTTTCTGGGCTCCGATTGCGACAGCCCACCTGTCGCGATCAAGAAGGCGACAGGTGTACCGTCGCGTTCCCAGAACCCGATCTGTAAGCCCTATCGCGACCCGTACAGGACCCTGTCGCGTTCCATCATACCCCTGTCGCGATCCTCACTGGCCTATGTCGCCTTCACAGGAATTTTGGTGAAAAACCCATAAAAATATTTCTGTCACTTTCTAAATAATCCTTACGCCTTTTACAGTTATACCCCGGTCAAAACCTTGCCTAAAAATGGAGCAATATTGAACAATTTTAAATACATCTTCACGACTTATTTCTATCTATGATTTCTCTTGCACTTGCACCCACATAAACCATCCATATATGGCTGAAATCTTGCAGAAAATATCTCACAATGTACCTGGTAATTATTGAAATAAAGTACATTAATTGCCCTATTTTAAAGGACTTGTATTCGTTTCTTGCGTTGTTTATAATACCGATATCGACGCTCCACTGTCCTAGAATTCCTCTAGAACGTCGAGTACCTGTTTTATATACACACTTTACTTGGCTTGTGGTGAACTCTCCGTCGGATATTCCTTTCGCCGGACTAGTGAACTCTTGCACAAGGCCTCCGTAAGTCTCCTCTGATCATGGATTCCCACATGGTCGACGAGCCGGTTGTACCCTAACACCCATTACACTTCTAGGGATCGATATGATCCAAACGGCTATTAGAAGTTCGCTCTTACCTTGAATCACGTCGGACCTCTGGACTTGTGCATAACATGGCCAGCGGGAAGGTCATGAGTTCCACCTGACTGCCAACACCAAGTGCACGTGTTGTGCAACTGTTACTATCGCCTGTTTACTCGTCGCATTACGTGCAATGTCCACTAGCTCTCATCTATACTCGACTCGCTCATCTATTCACGTTCACTCTACTATCTCGTCTATTCATCTAGTGATCTCATCTATTTCTTGGTACTCTCTATTTGGCCATTAAATGATTGATTGTCTACGATAAAACATGACTATGCTAGGCAACATTATAAGGGCCGGTCTGGTCCTTGGGAGGAGCACCTGAAAGGCTATAACTCGCGAGGGTCTAATGATCTGGGTGATGGCATACACCTAATGCATGAACATGCAAGATTTGATCTATGGCAATCAATTAATCAAACAGTCAATTATTGGTTTACTTGAATCTCGTGGTTGAAAGAATATCGACCAACACTTAATATCGTGACTTGTGCACTGTTGTGCAACTTTACTTGTTATCTTGTATACGGCCAATCCGATATCAACACTTGTCGTGCTATACTCTCGTGCATTGTGCTATTGTTTCTCGTTATCGTGTACCAGTACTTTCTATATGTTTCTCGTTACTCTCTCTAGTTATCCTGCTTTACAAGACATTAAACACTTAAAGCATGCTTGATCCTGAGATTTAAGTCCTACTGGGCGTTATCGCTCACCCTGCGTTATTTGTCGTTATGTTCTCAGGTGAGACCGAGGATGAACCATACACTCAAGAGGACGGGAATGACCTAGAGTGATGTCTTGAGTACCCTAGCGTCCTATTGATATATTTAGCGTTGTAGTAGTTAGGTTTGAAGTTTAGTCTTTTACTTTCTTTCAATGTAATTGGGCCTCATAGATTGGCTCTGATATTAGTGGTTGTAACTAGGCATCGGAATGTATTAATGAAAAGAATTTGCTTTAGTATTATTCATTGTGCAATGGTTTGATGTCTAGTGCTCGCTCTATACCTGTTCACTTGCAACTGCCTTCGCACTCCGATATTCCGCATCGGGGCGTGACATTCCTGGTCAAATCAACCAGTCCTCATCATTGTCTCGTAGCTCTCTGGGTTAGGAGTCCATCGCTTCAAGCCGCACGCCAATCCGATACCCATGCAAGTAGATCAGATACTTTTTATGGCCATATGCTGAAAAGTCCCTGAAGGCGATAGGTTCCCTGTTGTTTTCTCATTAAGAAGGCGACGCCCTTCCTGTCGCTAACTGGCCATAGATCGATTTGCCTCACAGTTGAATCGATTTCCTTCAGAAGGCGACGCCTTGATACGTCGCATTCTAATTTGGTATTTTTATTCCCTGAAAAATCGCCAGAAAATGTTCAACAGCCTTGTAAGGAAGGCGACGTATCGAGGCGTCGCTATCTGATAGCGACACCAAGCCCATCGCGTTCTAGTTCCATGCAACGTACCCTTTCCTAACATGACTTGGACTCTTGCTATTCTTGGATATTCCGACTTTTGATTGCCCTAGAAGCGTCCAAATCCTTCCAAAATTGGAGGAGACCTTCTTTAATGCTTCCTTTCCAAGTTCTGACTGCCCTGCGCGAGCATACTTACTAGGATTCAGACTCTTGCCCATTATTCCCCTCTCAGCCCGTTCAAGAATAACAGGGTATATATCCCTCCATACAGCATGGTTTAGGGCAAGGCCGGCGTCTGCTTCTTCCTCTCCCAGAGAGCTGCGAATCCTCAGAAGAGCTCTCAGCCTCCAGACGACCAGGAAGTGCCCCCCAGGGCGTTTTTCCTTACCTATGCTTTCTCTCTCCTCTTTTCCTTTGATTTTCTCTTCATGCATGCATCTTTAGGTCTGTTTTCTTCGTATATTAGCAATAGAACACTCCACACACACCGAATCTAATCACCCAAAGGGGTTAACACCCCACCCGACGTGAGTTCCCTCCAATTACTTCATGTTCTTTCATGTTTTTGGGACATATTCTATACAAACGAGTTATCTAATGGGTTTTGTCATCTTAATGTTCTTGGCACGTGTTAGAAGACAGTAGCAGCACGAGGCTCTTGCCCCTTGGCCGGTTGAGGAGCAGGAAGAAAAAGAACCCACAGTCTTCATCCTCTGAAGCAGAAGGCGACGACAATCTTGTTGCGATCCAAAAGGTGACGGACCATACGACGCGTTCAAGTACAAAAAGGTGACACTTGCATCGTCGCGTTCACAGGATCAGGTTCTCCTTCTGCCGTCTTTTCCCTTTTCCAAGGTAGTAGCACTTAATCTTTCATCATATCATTCTGCAACTACTTTGGTGGCGATCACAGTCAATTCCCTTTACTTTTAATCATCATCTTGGGGAGCTAATCCCATGATTACACCCAAAAAATTCAATATTTAAAATTTTGAAATAATAAATTTCTATAGAAACGGAATAATAGAAACATATATACTATTATCTTATGTGCAAGAAACATCTAAAAATTCCGTAAAAATTATAAATCAACCCCCAATATTATCTCTAAGTGTGCCACGAACAAATTCGTGCAACGAAAAATCCGATTGGCCAAGCGTACGTCACAACGTGACTAATTATCCAAATTAGGAAACTAAGTCGGAAAATTATTAACACGGAAAGATAACGCGCCCATAAATTTAACTTACCGATCGGAGAGACTTCCAACGTCATGTAATGATGACCTATTAAGAAAATTGGGCTTAGAAAATAATTCGGACCAAGTTTTAGAAATTTAGGTGACTATTATTGTAATTAAGGAATATTAAGAAAACCTATATCATATGAGCCAAGTAGATTAACAATTAAAAATAAAATGATGGGTAGACCCCAAACAATATGTAATGATAATCCATCATGAGAAATTAGATCGATGGACCTCCTGCAGCCCATGAATAAAATCCGAAACTCTAAAATTCTCTAATTTAAAAAGGGAATTTTATAAGTTAAAACACATTGAACAAAAAGAAGTAATGGGCTTCGTTAAATGGACCCATTAGAAATTAGTGGGCCAAAATAGGAATTTTTAAAAGAGAAATAATGGGAAATTACCCTAAATTCGTAACTAAATTATTACTTAAATAGAAAGGAGATATATAATGCATTAAATTAGCAATTTGAGTTAGATTTGGATTCTTAAACCTACCCAAATAGGTTGCCACGAAATTAGCTCCCATCCTAACCCAATTAGGAGATCCCATGCCTAAAAAGGGGGAGAGAAATAGGAAATTCGGAATTTTATAGGAATTGGAGTTAAACTAGGAAAGGGAATGGAGAGGTGCTTAAATACTCCTCTAAAACCCTCATGGCCGGCCCTAGCTCGTGCCAAGGGGTTTCTGGATGTGGGAAGGAGCCAAAGGGAAGGAGAATTCGTGGAGAAGAAGGATCAGCAGAGAAAAACCATTAAAGGTAGGCATTCTCACGAGCAAAACTAATGCGATTTTGACTGTAGATCGTTCCATGTACCAGGAACAATACCCTCAAGTTTCATGATTTATCATCAAGTCAATAATTACTTCTTACTTTTCGAAGTTCTGCACTCATCCTGACCCCGAACCCCCTTGTTAAATCTTGTTCTCCTTGTACACTTGATCTCATGCCACGAAATGTTTATTGGACATTCTGATGGATGTTAGGCTTCTTTTGCCCCTAAAAGCCCTAATTTCCATCCACCCTATCATGCGAATTAATTCGTTGATCTCATCTGTGTACTATTCTAAGTCCTTCATGAATACCATGACCAAAGAATGTCGAAACCCTGTTTGTTTTCCAATTCCTATTTACTGTAAGTACCCATGCATGTCTAGAACAATTTCAATTGGTTTCATGATTTTTCATCGTTTGTGCAATTAGTTATGATTTTCTAAATCACCCTGTGTCAAATAGGGTAAGTCTGGCCCGCAACCCAATGAATTGTTCTTTCCCTGTCAGACTCGGGCTCAGACCCTGTGAACGTGACGGTCCGATAGGTCGGCGGCCCGATAGGTCGCGTTCACAGGGGCGTCGCGACAGAGGTTCCGTCGTGATCTGATCGCGACAGGGCCGGTTGTCGCGATCCGGCTGGCCGGTTTGTTGAACCCGTCGCGACCCTCACATGACTCCGTCGCGACCTGCCTGCCCGAACCGACAAGCCCGTCGCGACCTATACAAGACCCCGTCGCGATCTCAGTGGACCCTGTCACGACCTCATTAGGGTGTGTCGCGATCTGACTTTTTGCAGGAAAACCCATCTTTTTGCAAGTCTTGTTGTTCTTCATCTATTCCCATATCTTGTTAACTGTGTAGTGGACCCTGTCGCGACCCTCATTAAGGTGTGTCGCGATCTGACTTTTTGCAGGAAAACCCATCTTTTTGCAAGTCTTGTTGTTCTTCAGCTATTCCCATATCTTGTCAACTGTGTTAAACACTGAAAAACGAAGTTGTAAATATGGAATATATTTTAATTAATTTAAGTGAAACACATGATCTATCTTGTCCATGATTTCTTATTCACGTGCACACACACTTTGAACCTTCCAAATATGGCTTAATTGGCATGAACATGTTACATAATTTATCTGGTATTTATGTCATTAAATTGCTTCATTCTAAATATACTTGTGTACGTTTTCTCGTAATGTTTGGAACACCGATACCGACGCTCCACTATTCTAGAACTCCTCTAGAACGTCAAGCACTTGTTTATATATACACACTCTCTTGACTTGGACAAACTCTTCGTCGGATACTCCTTCTGCCGGACTAGTGAGTCTATGATCAAGGCCTCCGTAAGTCTCCTCTGTCTATGGATTCCCACATGGTCGACGAGCCGGTTGTACCCTAACACCTATGATACCCTTTAGGGATCAACATGATCCAAACGGCTATTAGAAGTTCGCTCTTATCTTGAATCACACCGGACCTCTGGACCTGTGCTTAACATGGCCAGTGGAAGCGTCGTGGGTTCCACCTGACTGCCAACACCAAGTGCGCATGTTGTGCAATTGTTACTATCGCCTGTTTACTCGACGTGTTACGTGCAATGTTCACTAGCTCTCATCTATACTCTACTCGCTCATCTATTCACATTCACTCTACTATCTCGTCTATTCATCTAGTGCTCTTATCTATTTCTTGGTAGTCTCAATTGGCCATTAATTGATTGTCTAAAGATAAACAACATAACCAATGCCAGCGCAATAGTGCCCGATCTGGTCTTGGGGAGAGTGCCCGAAAGTGCCATTTGCCCGCGGGAGTTAAATGATTAGGATGTCGGCATTACATCCAAGTGCCATACTATCAAGATTAATCTAAGACAATCAACACAAAGTGCTATATTCTCTCGATGTCTTTGACAAAGCAAAGTGCTATATTCTCTCGTTGTCTATTGACGACAAAAGTGCTATTTTCTCTCTCGACTATCTACGGATAACCAAAGTGCCATTACTATTTCGATTGACGAAAGTTAATCAAAAGTGCTATACTATTTCGATTGATAAGAAAATCAATCAAAGTGCAATTTACTCTCTATATGGCCAACTACTTTCTCTCTCCTTGCTATACATGTTGCTTGCTATTGTTTGACGTTGACGTTATTTGCTATCATGTTGTTATCATTTCTATCGTGACTTGACTTTAATCGTCGTGCTATACTTGATTCATCTGCTATCTGAACCATGTCACTTGTGCTATTACTTTCTCGACTTTACATGACTTGCTCTATCATTAGTTAATCCACCTTTTAAAGCACTAATTATTTAAAGCCTGCTTGATTCACGAGATTTAAGTCCCACTAGACGTTATCGCTCACCCTTCGTTATTTGTTATTGTGTCTCAGGTAAGATAGACGATGACGTTATACACACCAATGGGACAGGACCCGAGTGATGAGCGACCTGGAGTCAAATGACGAAGTTACCCTAGCACAATTGGAGTCTAGTAGTTATTTCTTTAGATTTTCTCTTCGTATGTAATAATGTCATCGAGCCTTATGTATTGGCTCTGAATTAGTGGTTGTAATAATCTTAGTGATTTTAAAATAGAATAAAGAGTTATCTCAATTATTGTTCATTAGTTGCTCTGAATCGTTCAACTGTTGTACATTCCTCTCTACTATGTACTTTGCTCACGTCTCCCCAATTTATTCCGCTGCTAAATTGGTGGGGCGTAACAACACGAAACCCTGATCGCCTGAGCAAATAAAAGCAAGGAAGAAATATCCCAAATATGGCACAGTCGTCCAATAAATGGATATGTGAATTCCCCGCATCAAGCAAATTTTAAATTTTGTTTGTTGGATAGATTGGCACGCCTCGTAACCAAAAATGAAAAATCATTCGAAATCCAAATTTTCCCCAAAGAAAAATTTCGCGTCCAACAATTGGCACACCCAGTGGGACCCTTCCTACCTTTCATAATAATGTCGAGATTCATCAACAAAAGTCCTTATCTTAGTTGCTCCATCTCAAAAGAATCAACAAGAATAAGTCTCAACATTCGTTCCAGATGAACCAGTATTTGCAAACAAAGCTCTAAAGCTTGCGAACAACAACAACAACAAAACAATGGCGGCTGTCTCCTACAGCTCACTCGGCGTTTTGAGCTATAGCACTAAAGGCATCAAGCCACCTACTCAAGACATCAACCAGGCGGTCACAGGAGGCAACAAGCCACAACCAGAGGCATCAAGCCTATTGGCACCAAAGGAAACAACCCAACAACCAGAGGCACCAAGCCTATTGGCATCAAAGACATCAATCTAGTGGACAGAAGCATCAAGCTTACCAATGCCATTAACAACAACCTAAAGACTGGGGGCATCAAGCCTACGATCGTAGGAAGCAACAAGCCTACTATCAGGGGCATCAAGCCCACGATCGTGTAAGGCAACAAGCCCACAACTGGTTTCTACAAGGGACAGTATGGTTGCAACAACCTGGATTTTTTTTATTCTGAATAAATAGGAATAAGAAAAATAATAATAAAGTGTGAATATGTTTGATTAAATGCACACTAAATGACAAAGCAATGGATAAAACAGTCAATAATCGTTATGGGTTGGTCAGCAATCGACATTTAAAGGAACAATCGATGTTGAACAATAATTGATGTTTAAAGACAATCGATGTTGAACAATAATTGATGTTTAAAGGAACAATTAATGTTGAAAACTATCGATGTTTAAAGATAATCGATGTTGAACAGCAATCGATGTTTAAAGGAACAATCGATGTTGAATAGTAATCGATGTTGAACAACAATCGATGTTGAACAGTAATCGATGTTTAAAGGAACAATTGATGTTGAATAGTAATCGATGTTTAAGACAATCGATGTTGAACAGTAATCGATGTTTAAAGACAATCGATGTGAACAGTAATCGATGTTAAAGACAATCGATGTGAACAGTAATCGATGTTTAATGACAATCGATGTTGAACAGTAATCGATGTTTAAAGGAAAAATTGATGTTGAACAGCAATCAATGTTTAAAGACAATCGATGTTGAACAACAATCGATGTTTGAAGGAACAATCGATGTTGAATAGCAATCGATGTTTAAAGGGACAATCGATGTTGAACAGTAATCGATGTTTAAGGCAATCGATGTATCAAATTGACTGGCTAAGATATAACGTTGTCAACTGAAGTTGAACTTCGGATATGACGAAGTTAT
>JACBKR010002816.1:0-32749 GCA_014218235.1 Colocasia esculenta | reverse complement strand
TGACAAAATGATAAAATGAAGGGGCATGTTAAAGAGTGGCAGTACAGTTCCCCGCGTGACGCCCTTGAGCCCGGTCGCACGCATGCCCCAATCAAGAAGAAAATACTGTGGCCCAAAGTCCCTGGACAACAGATGAATCTCACATGTGGCTACTCTTGCAAGTTTTACAAGCCAGTAACCCCGACCCCGAGATTAAGTCTTATCACATTTATACTCTTCCTGTCCTCCCTAAAATGACCAAAGATCCCTACGCTTGGTCTGTGTTGGAACATTGACGTCCCAGGGGCAAGAAATCTTGGCGAACCTAAGATGAATGCGTTAGCTAAAAACTTTATCGCTAAAGTGAGATGGAGGTAAGACTCAGGGTTAATCGCTCAAGATTAAGAAGTGTTTTGTTATCAAAAGAAATTTCAAAAAAATCAAAAAAATCTCAAAAATAAAAAAAAATCAAAGATCCTCAAACTAAAAAAAGTCAAAATCTAAAATCCAAAAAATCAAAAGATCCCCAAAACCCAAAAAATCAAATTTTCAAAAATCCAAAAAAATCAAAAGATTCCCAAAACCCAAAAAAATAATTTTCAGAAAAAAAAAAAATGTGTGTACATATTTGCTTTTTTTTAGCATGCATTATTTTCATTGTCTTTTCGCCTATTTAATAAGGCTCGGCCCTTGACAATTAGGAGTTAGATTTATCATTTTAGTGCAAGGGGCTGAGCCTAAGACAGGTCTAACTTATTCTTCTAAGTGTGCGGAGAGGAGTTTCAAAAGGCAAGTACACGTCACACTCAGAATTCTCTGTCTCTCTCGCTTGTTTAAACTCGCCTCTCACTCATGTCAATCAAAAACCATTCATCTCAAAACATCTGACATGAATAAAAATCCCCTAAGCCATGAACAATATGTACATAGATAAAGGGAGGTGGCTCACAAATCCCTCACTGACCACCACCACCACTCTCCCCTGATCCCTCCTGCGGTCCTGAGGTGGTGGCATGTCCCCACCATCTCTGCCACTCTGAGCGCTCACCTCGCCCGGCAACGCCTCTCCTCCTCCTCGTTCCTCCGGCTGGAGGACCTGAGGTACTGTCCCACGGAGGCACCAGTGTGCCTGCTACTACTCGCTCCACTCCGGCTCTGGGAACGGCCTATCGCCGTCAGAGCTTGCTGAAAACCTCGTGCAATGCCCTGCTGAATCTGTAGCTCGGAGCGTAGCCGTGCTATCTCCTCCTTGCCCCCGGATGGCCCGCGCAGGCGTAGGGCCTCCAGCTCCCTCGTCGCCACCTCCGCTCGAGACTCAGCTGCCTCTGCCCGGATGCACAGCTGATCCCTCTCCCCTCTGACAGTCTCCATCTCCCCCTGTAGTCGGCCTCTCTCGCTCTGGACAGAGTCCATCTGCCCCTGCACTCGGCGCGCGAGCTCGGTAGCAGTCCTCAGCTCTCTCACCTGCAAGAAAAGCACTCTGGTCAATGTCAAATGTCAAAAAATAATAATTAAACAGAATTGTGTTCTATTTTACCCGATCTACCAAATCCCTCTCTGCCTCCTCGGCTCGCAGAACTGCCGCCGCCAGCTGATCGGTTAACTCCTCTGATGGCTCTCCTCTCCTCGCGAGAAGAAGCGTCGCCAGCTGCGACACTCCGCACACGATCAAACTCTCTCCGCTGCACGCAAATAACATAGTCAACCTTTCAAATCAATGTTTGACACCGAAGTTTTGAGTAGGTGCTTACCAACTCCTCCACCTGCTTCTGCGCTACCTCGCGATCCTGCGTCGCTGAAGAAGCAGCAAGGCCCGTAGGAGGCAATCTCTCCCAGCCACGTCCACCTGCAATTCATGATCAACCCATTAGTTCAAATTCTATAGAATTCAAATTCACTAAGTTGAAGTTTGGGTATTTTACCTGATGCCGGGCACTCTTGTACACCTTGCCTCCGTACTTTAAGGCATAGGCCTGTAGGTACGCGTCATCCGTGGTCGCAGTTGATTTGACCGCTTTTCCCCGGCGTTCCCAGTTGTTGATTTGCTCTTGTGCCCGCACGCGCCAATCAGTGGTGTCGTGGAGCCCCCGGAAGCTCCGACCCGGTCAGCGAAATTGGTCTGGAGTCGAAAACTCCATGGCACTCTGCCGCAAACCCAATGGCGCTGGCACAAGAACAGGTTCAGAGGTAGCACCAAGTTGAGTGCATGCAACCACACCGACCTAACCGAAGTAGGGGCGGGCCTGCACCACTGGGGCTGTCCCTCGTCACCCTCCTCTAAGTATGGCTGCCACACCACCTGCACATCAAAGGGCAATCAGTCTTAATCAATCAAATCTAATTCGTAAAGGAAGGGTTAGAACAGTTACGTCCAAATAAGGATAGCTGTCATCATCTCCTGAAGAGCGTCACTGGTCCCAAGACTTCTACAATCCCGAGGTGAGTCCCAGCGGCGTGCAATGGGCACGAGGCCCGGCCACTCGAGAACCCCTCCCCAGACCTGGAAGGTGTAGGTAGGCCCAGACGTGTAAATAGATAGATTAGTTCATAGTTTATAAGTGCAGTCAATTTCAAAGGGTAGAGAGGGAAAGGTTGCAAACCTGAAGGAAAGGGTAGAAGCCGCTCGTGGAAGTCTGCCGCTCCGAGGCACCCAGGCTGTCGAACTGGTGCGCCAGAAATGTTGCTCCCTCACGCGTAGCCCCCACCCCTCGGTCAGGTCCTCCAGCAGGGGCAAAAACGGCAGTGGACTGCGTCGCCCTTGTAGCAAAGAAGAGTCTGCCAAGGAAAGAGATGAAACGACGTAGATCCAGTCTGCCTGTGGCCCTGGCTCGCTTGCCAGCTCTCTCTGGCTCCCCCGAACTAGCTGCTCCAAATACTCATCTGCATCATCACCATCTGCCTCGCTACATCATATAAGCCTAAGCTCTCCTGTAGCGCCTTCCGTGGAACTAGGGATGACCTGCGCTCCACAGCAACTCCAGCAGCCGCTCGGCTACGTCGTGAATAGCAGGGGTACGTGAACTCGCTCACGGTCTCCCTACACTCGAGCCCCGTATCCGGCTCACGTCTCCAGACTGGGGATCATGTGCCCCCAAGGGAATACGAAGCCATCGCCTTCTTATCCCACCTACTCCTCAGGCCTGGGTCAGGCTGGATCTGTCTCATCCGCTCCATGCGGAATATCTCCCAAATCCCATCTCCTCTATCCTATCCTCTGGAATGGTGGAAAGGCAAAAACTGCCAGAACTAAGGTCTATGACACCCTAATTCTCATGTCGCCCTGCAAACACAACTTTGAATGGAAAAGATCATCATTTTTTGACCTCGGTCTTTGTCGCGACCTCTCTCACGGTCGCGACCTTGTCGTGGCAGCCCGATGCGTCGCGATCATGTCGCATCACCCCCCGATAGGGTCGCGATAAGAACGTGAACACTCCTCTTGTCGCGACAAGGTCGCGGCGTCACTAGCCACGCGACATCTGGTGTCGCAGTGGGTCGCAACGCCGCGTTCTCAGAACCGGACAGGCCGGAACCCTTTTGTCTGATCCTCTTTTCTTTGGGCATCTTGCCCTACATTTGCCCTCTAGAGGCTCCGCCTAGCATTTCTACGCATTCCATTCAAGGATTAGGGTCGTTTCTTACCGATCTCATGGCCTTCTTCTTCATCTCCCTCGCCTCTTCGAGGTTCACATCCGGGACCTCTGGCTCCATCTCTGTCTCCTTCGCCGCGTCCTCCATCTCCTCCCCCTCGACCCGGGCCATCTCCGCACGGCGGCGGGAGCTCCGCCGCTCCGCTTGGCGCTTCCTCCTCGAAGACCCCTCACCGGAATCTCGTCCTCCTTCAATGGCAAAGGGACGGAGCTTTGGGGTGGATGAAGGAGAAGAAGAAGGGAGGAAGAAAGGTGGGTCTTGAAGAAGCTAGGAATCGCCGAAGAGGGGAGGTTCAGAAGTTTTGAAAACCGGAAAGGGGGAAAGAGGAGGGTCGTTCGCATTTGAGGGGGTTTAGTTTTTGTCGCGGCGTATCGGAACGCCGCTTCTTTGTCGCGATACGAAGAAGCGTCACGACAATGTCGCGACGTTTCGACATGTCGCGACTATGGAGGCGGCGCCACCTGCCGTCGCTTCTCAACCCGACAGGTTTCTCTAGCAGAAATTCCTATTTATTCTTTCAAACTTATGTGCTTACATTCACTATGCTTTCAAAAAAAAACCAATAAAAGCCAGAATTCCTTTCCTACCTACCATCTGATACTACATCAATCCCTACAGTCGATGCTCAATTGATCCCGCCGCCGGCCGAATCTTCTTCAACGCTTCGAGTACTCCTTCATCACATCCTCATCTTCTGCCACCTCAACCTGAAGATATTCGTCGCACATGCTTCCCAGTGGATGATGGAGCTACGTACATCAAGCTCGTCCTGTAGATCTCCCCTCTTCCTCTCTTGGATGGGCAGAATGCGAGAGGATGGGAACAAATGTGCGGGCCGCACCGCATTGGAGATAACACCGATCCGGGTTGTACAAAACCAGTGCCTCATTGCTGATCAGCCTCATAGCCAGCCCAGTGCGCTGAGGGTAGTGAACCATTCGTCCGTGCATGAAGCGGGGGCGCATATCGAACCCCACCGCAGTGAGCCTCCAAAGGTATTCGCGCCAAGCCTTCAAGCCTTTTACCTGTGCCGTCTTGCACCAAACGGGGTAGTCATGTGGAGGGGCCCACCCACGTAAGCCAACGGGTGGTGGAGCATTGACTTGCACTACGGGGCCAAAACGTCCATCACCCGAAACTGAATATGCACCCCCATCCACCGCTCGAGGCAACAATGGAGCCGAAGAAGGACCTCCCATAGCTGGCAAAGATAAGCCGGCGTAAAGAAATCCCAAGATAGGTTGCCCAATTTCATACCTTCGGAAAGAGAGTCCCGATGCTGAGATTCGCGAAGGAGATGACGCCATCTATTGTAGGGAAAGAATAACCCCGCAATGCAATCGCAGCAGCTTTGGCAATGGCGAGGTAGTTGCGCGTCTTGCGCTTGCACTGAGAGTGATCCACTGTGCGATGGGTAGGAGTGAACGTGCGTCCCACTTGTCATAGATCGCAGGTCCCCTTTCTTCGTGGTGATCTCCGAAAGGATGCTCCATGAGTTGATGGGCTCCACGGTGTATGAAATCGTCAATTCATCGCCTCGTTCGTACCGCGGGAGGCCAAGCATCACCTCCAACTCCTCCAGAAGAATCGTAGCATCAAATGTCCTGAAGAATGTGTGGGTCTGCGGGTGCCACAACAACTCCGCTAGCGCCGTGACGCTATCCCACACATGTACGATTTTATCGTACTTCTTGGCAAGAACTAAGACGGTTTTAAGCCCCACTCCTTTAAGTGACTGATGGAGGTAGGAGGAAGCATCTCTAGCATGGGGGAAGCCTGGAAGCTTGATAACCTTCTTTGACCAGGTAATATCTGGAAGGAAGAAGAAGAAGGGGAATTTGAGAAACGGAAAAAGCAAAACAGAGCAAGACAGGCGAAAAAGTGCAGAAATTACAGAAAAGAGGGGAAGAAGCACTTACTTGGAGATCCGGGCGCATGCAAATATGCCCCGGGATGGCGCTCAGCTGCTGGAGATCGGCGTGAGACTCCCTTGCAGCCTTCGGGCCGGAGTACGGAGGTATCTCCTCCTGAAAGCGGAGAAACCCCTCTTGATGCTTGCAAAACAGAGGAAAATTTGCAAATCTGAAAGAAGAGAGAAGATAGGAGTTTAGCTGCGGGATTAGCACCCCTAAGCCCTCTATTTATAGACTTTATAGGGTGCAATCCCTCTCTAATCCCGCACTTAAGAGTTAGAGTAAGAGGGGAGTGTTTAAAGGAGTCCTAGTGTCATTCTAGGTGTCTTAGGATAGAGATAAACTTGATTCTTTCCGTTTTTCTGGGCTCTGTCTGAGTCGCGACGCCACGATGCGCCGCGACCAGGTCCGACGCTATGATTACGTCGCGACTATGTTGCGGTGACAATGGACGCCGCTTTCATGCTTAATGTATTGTTTTTCTGTTCTCTATGATCTTTCTTATGTTTGCTTGACTGTGTTCATATTTATGTGCTTATTTTCCTTGCTTGATTGTCAAAATGAAATACAAAACAAAAAAATCGAAAAAAAAACCAAAATATGTCATCACAGGTAGTCAGGTAAGTATCTCTTTCTCTACTCCTCACATTACTATATGGTACTTTAGCTGTTATATCGTTTCAAGGACCGGCTGGTTCTCGATGTGCTCTGGGATTTGAGTTCCCCTTTACCAAAAATGATGATCTAGGCGCACATTGTTAATCGTCAGATAGGCCGTTGAGTTAAGTAGGCCCGGGGACGATAGATTCAGGCCTGCACTGCGGTTGTGGGTAGTCTCTTTGACCCGTTCCTATTCGCTCAACAATATTATCCTTGATATGTTTCTCTTTTCCTTTTCTTTGCATTCATTTTGATGATTTCTTTTATTTTAGCCCCATGCATCATGTAAGACTTTGAGCTTTCTTGTCTCATTCAAGACTTTTCATGAGCCATTGTTGAGTGCCCAATCATCCTTCAAATTCAAAACAAGATCCAATTCCACTCCGAATCGGAAGGTTTGCCTCCGAGTGAGTTGTTCCTGTCAGATTGACAAGAATTTCCCTGTCTGGATTCCCTATCCAATTATTTATCCTACTCCTTTGATCCATTTTGGTTGAGAACCACTCCCAGGACAGAGTCATGAGTTACCTGCCTGGCACGCACATGTCCCTCCAAAGCGAAACCTGCAGGCCAATCGGCTAGGGTACCTCTCAATCGAGGGGTTGATCGTCTTCTTCTTTTCTCCCTCTCGTCCAGACTTGTGCTCTTCTTTGCATCCTGCTCGAGCAACTGACTCGGGGCTTTCAAAAAGATTCCAATTGCCTGTTGGTTAGACTTGGTATCTCTTTACCTTAGCTTCAACTTTTCAGTCCACTCAGCGCCATTTTCGCTCCACCATCATTCCATGAACGACTCCGCTCCACTTTCACTTCGCTCCCCTGCAATGTGGAAGCCAGGAGGGGCAATCTGTAGACACCCAGTTCCGACTAATGGTTGAACCACATTTCATGTCGTCTTTATTAGCCCCTAATTGGTCACATCATCTTGAGCCCATCATTAGCCTTGATTGAGCCCATCAACACTTTAAAATTGCCTTGAAATCCCGCCCAATATCACTTTGGGAGAGTCTTTATCCATTTAACTCATATCCTTCACATATAGGTTGAATAATACAATATAATTCGATTTACCGTCGCGACATATCGTAGCGCCGCGACTATTGTCGTGACGGCTATGGACGCCGCGACAGCCCATGCATGATTTACGTGCATGTGGGCCCACTATCGCGAATCCCAACACGCCGCGTCTCTAGTAGCGACCCCACGATGCGCCGCGACAGCAGCTGAGCGCGCCAAACTCCGCAACAACCTCCTATTTATCCTCCCATTGACCAAGTCATATCCCTAGGGATTATCTCAACCCTGGGGATGAGATTTCGGCCCTAGGACTCTTGAAGGACCTATGGACTCTTCCCATGCAATTTTAATGGGATATTATTCTCCCATTTTAATTTCCCACCTTTTTAAAGAGATGATTGGCCTTTTCTCTCTCAAGCCTATAAAAGAAAGGCCCCTCCTCAGGACGAAGGGAGCCTCATTCCTACCCGAAGGGCTGCCGAAATCTTCCCTCATCCATACTTAACTCGCAGCACCCCTTCTCCCACATTTCCTTCACACCCTTCTCCACCGAAACACATCATTTCTTCATCCATGGAGTACGGGACGTGAGAGGGCGGCTCCAGCATCCTCCAGAAGCTTTGGACGATCCTTCAAGCCACATCAACGCCAAGGAGTTGCCCCAATGGGGTCACCCTCTCATTTCCACTTTCCTTCTTTCCTCGCATGCATTTTTATGTTTATTTTTAGATAGCACATTCCCACAATCACCCACGTTTTCCTACACCCAAAGGGGTTTAAAAACCCCCCAGGTTCGTTCCTCCATGCTTCAATCATTTCTTTCCATTTTAGAGTAGATACTACGTTTTTAAGTATTCTAATAGGGCTTCCTTTGTTTATTCCTCTTTGGCAGGCATTCGACTGTTCATCCACGAGGAGCTCTCGTCTTCCGGCCGGCCGGGATGGGAAGAAGGTCCACACTCAACAACTCCCGCAATAAGAGAACGCGGCGCGGGCGACGACGCGACGGAGACGCGACGGCAATCGACGTCGCGTTATCGGTACTGTCGCGACCTCTACTGGTGCCGCGACATCAGGTCCGCCCCTCTTTCTCTCTCCTTTTCCTAGTTAGACTAGCCATGTTTATCTTCTATTCATAGAGCAATCGAATTATATGTCCATCCATATACACACACGGACAAAAATACCAAATATGGTGGTGTGTGTATATGGATGTGTGTGATCGACACCTAGTCGACTGCTCTATGAATAGAAGATAAACATGGCTAGTCTAACTAGGAAAAGGAGAGAGAAGAGGGGCGGGCCTGATGTCGCGGCGCCAGTAGAGGTCGCGACAGTACCGATAATGCGACGTCGATTTCCGTCGCGTCTCCGTCGCGTCGTCGCCCGCCGCCGCGTTCTTGTTGCGGGAGTTGTTGAGTGTGGACTTTCTTCCCATCCCCGGCGGCGGAGACAAGAGCTCCTCGTGGATGAACTGTAACGACCCTCTTCATACCGGTACGATTATACCAATCCCCATCGGTATAAAGGGCGTCGTCACAGTGGGACATGTACCCAACACTAGTCGGCGTAGTTGATATGTACCTGGATAGCATAGAGTACAGCGGAATAAAATAATCAACTCAACTCTTACCATCACCAACACACATTCCACAATCTAAATAGCGAAATAGAACGACAATGTCCACATTAATACAATATAAAAGAACTACATTGTCCAAATATTGTCCATACAAAATCCTTCTCGTGCTAAAAAAAAAGGAAAGTACAACTAGTAACAGCTCCACAAAATAGTCTTCTAATGACGATCCTCACCAAGCTTCCTTCTAGGACCCGATACCTGTCAACCTGTACGCCGAAGCAAGAGTGAGTCCAAAGACTCAGCAAGCAAACCAAAGTCTTAAACTTAACCATGTCACACTCACAATATGGCATTATATTAAAGAGATGCACACTATCATCAAATCACGAAGACTCGTGGTCCTTACTCTCAACTAGCAATACATATTATCTTCACAGGAGCATGCTTTAGTCTACCATAATTCTATTCTAATCATGAGCATTACATCATACACATGCACTTAGCTTATACACTTAACAGTAGCATGATTCTCCACACATTCTTTTAATCCATAGATATTTCTACTACTAGAGCATACAATTGAGCGTAAGAAAAAAGAGCAAGCTAGCACGATGACTACTTTCTTTTCACATGACCTTTTTGTATTTATTTATACAATTTACTTGCTGTTTTAACATAATAAAATCACATGTACATAGTTTCACATTTTGTAGCATGACTTGAAGGTTAAAACATGGTGAAACCATTAGCAATCCATGAGCACTTAAGTATGAAACTTTTATACTAATTGAGCCTTTCAACTAGCATGGAATCCAAATATTTTTCATGCATTTGCCATATTCATAATCAACCTTTTGCAAACGTGAAAATCCTATTACATGCTCACTACCTTTTCATTCACGTGAGAGCTATATATATATACACAATTCAATCACAACATGATAGCAATTAACGTGAGATTCTCATATGTTTGAAAGGGAAGTTCCTAATATGGATTCTACTCATTCTTACACATGTGAAACATCGTTTTGCATACATTTAGGGTGCGTTTGGATATGCATTTAACACTTTCATGCATATATCATAAGTTCATAATCTAACACATTTATCCCACATGATTGTACACTTACTCAATCACATTGTTCACTTTTACACATTTGACATGTACACATGTTCACACTTACACAATTACATATTCCACATCATTTACTCTTCCACTTTCACTTATCACGTATCACATCGATTGCACTTACCACGTGCATCATGGGCACTTACCACGTGCCATGTTCACATATTTCACACTTTATTCATTTCTCATTGCTTAACAATTTGCCATGACACATAGTCCTAACCACCAGTAGAGGACACTAACAAATATCTCATAGCTCATGCTCATTCCTTAGCACAGCTCTCAACACAACTCATAACACAACTCATATCACAACGCGACACAACTCATACACATACTCACCACCTAGGCAATACAGCGGTGAATCTTGGTAACTGCGCAGACTGGGAGAAGCCCTCTCACCCTATCCAGTGGTACTTGTCCACCTCCGGGGTTTTCCCAATGCCTTTGGGACAAACTTATATCACATGGAGCCTTCCATAGGGACTTTTCTATATACGGCTCCCGATGCCTCTAGGGTAGCAGTGTCACATAGGCACAACTTTTACACTTTACTCATGCCGAGTGTTAACACGTATTTTACACATAACACTCACATCTCCTTCATTTTTCTCATGCACAATGTACTCTGTTTTTCTCCTAATCATGCTACTACTGATGACCATAATTAACATTCCGGAAGTTTCGGTAATCAGGTTTAAATTGTTCAGAAACCAAATCATTTCATAATAGCTTGCATTAGTCACGCATTTTGCATGGAAATTTCATATTGCACTGTATAATTGTGCAAATGACCTGAAACTTTGACCACATACTGGTTTCAGGTTAGGATTCTACATGCAAGTTTTCAGATTTTTCTGAACTAAAACGAATTTACAGAAAAATCAAACATTCATTTCACATGCTATTTAAAATCCTATTAGCATGGAAATCTAGCATAATAATTGATTTAACATGCCTCAGCCCTGACCTAACACGCATGTATTCGCACGAAATTCTACCCGTATTTATTGCACAAAGCACGATTTACTAGAGAATTTAATAGTCCTACACATGTTCTCTATTTTTCAAAACGTAAATTCTAATAAATCATATAAACATGGGAAAAAAATCATAGAAATTACAGGGGATAACTGATGCATGCATACATGGCTCACAACATTTAGCACTTCCGACCCTCACTAAATCATCCAAACAGTGAATCAAGAAGGTCATTGCCTTAACATACATGCATTTTCGCGAAGCAATTAAATTGCATTACTCATACCATGCTCAATAACCCATCCACACACCACAATAGATATCTTACATAACATATAGGGTTTACAGTATATCCTCATCGCGAGAAACACATCGAAAATAGTCATTTAGGGAGGAGAAAACAGTAACGGTTCTGTCCTGACGAACTCAACGTCATGACCTGGCCGTGTACAGGGGTTGACGGCGTTATCGCATGCCGTTAACAGATGCACTTGACGGCAAGGTCTCTTGCCGTCAAGTTCCTGTCTGTGTAAGAACACAGACCGAGCTTGGAAAAAAGATTCAGAATAGGGGCTCCAGGACACGAATTAAGATCCACAAAATTCCTGAGACTTAGGGGACATGTCTAGGCTCAAGACCTAGGGTTTACTTGCCTGAAGAAAAACCTCTAAACGGATCAAAATAGCCGATGAAGCTCTCCTTGGCTCTTGCCAAGAAGCCTCCAGAAATCCTTTGCTCCGGGTTCCAGGGGGTTGCAAGCCGCAGTCCAACGCCGGGGAAGCCTTCTCCTATGTATGGCCTTCCTCCTTGTTGTAGAAGCTCACCCGAAAATGCCTCCAGTCGCCGGATCTAAGCCTCCAAGGTCAGTCCCTCATCTCTTGTCTCAGCTAGGGTTTCCTTTTAGAAAATGAGCCAAGAGAGCTCTCTAGGTTGCAAAGAGAGATGAGTTTTATAGATTAAGGGACAAGAAGGCTCGTGCAGGGGCCGAAGGGACAGGTGAGAGCCGTTGGGGAGACATCTCCACAATCAGAAGCCTGGCCCAATGAGTGTTCTCTGCGCTCTATTGCGCACAGAAAATTAGGGATATCGACGTCCACATCCATGGACGGCTACATTAGGGTTGGCGTCCGTCGATATGGACGCTGACATAACATGGGCGTCCATACATGTTGACGCCAAGACACTCTTCTGCCAAAACTTAAAATCATGCAGAACCATGCTTAATCCACTCATACATGCACATGAAACCTATGTAGTATAGTGTATACACCACTACACCATGTAGATATCCAATATTTACTACTAATCCTACACATACATACTAGGTACATCAAGATAACAACATGCACATGAATATCTTCATACGCATACAAGGTATAAGGTATAATATGTATATTACTACACCGGGCAATCAATAGCATTTATTCCTAGGCATACACAAGCATACATGAATACACTAAGATAAGATGTACGTAGATATCTACCTATGCATACACACACTTGATTTGACATATATATAGTATACACACACGGGTGTAGCATACTTGTGTACATTATGCTTGAAATAGATGGATACAACATGCGCACCGGTAATTAGATTAACTTGCACAACTTTACCTAACATTGCTTAAGTACTATATGCATAGGATTCCTTAATATGCACTATATGCATAATTTAGCCAATTGACTATTCTCACCTAATTATCATAAAAATACATGCATGTTATTCATGAGGAGTATAGAATTCCAATATAGACTACTAAATACACCTACCATGCCTGAACTCTTAATGTACATGCAATGTACGAAGTACAGTGTACGCATTAACTAAACCATGCAATGAACCATGTTCACAACTAAACATACTCATGCATACATAAGTACACCAAGGTGTTATGCATGTAGAATTAGGTATACAATTGTCACACGCATAAGATAACATACATACGTACATACACATATGTACTTCATATACTCTCATACAAAATTCCAGGAAATAGGTGGTATAGGATATTCTTCAATATTTAGAAAATACATACATAATATTACTCAATCATTCTAAGTCTAAGATTCTTGGAAAAGACAAGAGAACATTCATATACTTCTTATTTAGCTAATTGCTCACTTCTACGCGAATACACGTATACATATATATATACATACGTATATGCTCATGCTCAAGAGAAGTATAAAACTTATAGTAGGCACAATGAACTACGCACGCTATGCACACAACAAGCGAACTCCCAACACACCATTCATATACATACATATATATAAAAGAGAATAAAAATTCGGGGTCTAACATGAACAGTCGAATGCCTGCCAAAGAGGAAATAAACAAAGGAAGCCCTATTAGAATACTAAAAATGTAGTATCTACTCTAAAATGGAAAGAAATGATTGAAGCAAGGAGGGAACGAACCTGGGGGGTTTTTAAACCCTTGGGTGTAGGAAAATGTGGGTGTGTGTGGGAAATGGCTATCTAAAAATAAACATAAAAATGCATGCGAGGAAAGAAGGAAAGAGGAATGAGAGGGTGAGCCCCATTGGGGCAACTCCTTGGCGTTGATGTGGCTTGAAGGATCGTCCAAAGCTTCTGGAGGATGCTGGAGCCGCCCTCTTCACATCCCGTACTCCATGGATGAAGAAATGATGTGTTTCTGTGGAGAAGGGTGTGAAGAAAATGTGGGAGAGGGGGGTGCTGCGAGGTTAAGTATGGATGAGGGAAGATTTCGGCAGCCCTTCGGGGTAGGAATGAGGCTCCCTTCGTCCTTGAGGAGGGGCCTTTCTTTTATAGAGCTTGGAGAGAGAAAATGCCAATATCATCTCTTTAAAAAGGTGGGAAATTAAAATGGGAGATAATATCCCATTAAAATTGCATGGGAAGAGTCCATAGGGTCCTTCCAAGAGTCCCTAGGGCCGAAATCTCGTCCCAAGGGGTTGAGATAATCCCTAGGGATATGACTTGGTCAATGGGAGGATAAATAGGAGGTTGTTGCAGAGTTTGGCGCGCTCAGCTGCTGTCGCGGCGCATCGTGGGGTCGCTACTAGAGACGCGGCATGTTGGGACGTCGCGACAGTGGGCCCACATGCACGTAAATCATGCATGGGCTGTCGTGCGGCGTCCATAGCCGTCGCGACAATAGTCGCGGCGCTACGATATGTCGCGACTTGGAAATCGAATTATATTGTATTATTCAACCTATTATGTGAAGGATATGAGTTAAATGGATAAAGACTCTCCCAAAGTGATATTGGGCGGGATTTCAAGGCAATTTTAAAGTGTTGATGGGCTCAATCAAGGCTAATGATGGGCTCAAGGTGAGTGACCAATTAGGGGCTAACAAAGACGACATGAAATGTGGTTCAACCCATTAGTCGGAATCGGGTGTCTACAGATTGCCCCTCCTGGGCTTCCACTTTGCAGGGGAGCGAAGTGAAAGTGGAGCGGAGTCGTTCATGGAATGATGGCAGAGCGAAAATGGCGCTGAGTGGACTGAAAAGCGGAAGCCAAGGGAAGGAGACACCTGGTCTAACCAACAGGCAATTGGAATCTTTTTGAAAGCCCCGAGTCAGTTGCTCGAGCAGGATGCAAAGAAGAGCACAAGTCTGGACGAGAGGGAGAAAAGAAGAAGCGATCAACCCCTCGATTGAGAGGTACCCTAGCGATTGGCCTGCAGGTTCGCTTTGGAGGGACATGTGCGTGCCAGGCAGGTAACTCATGACTCTGTCCTGGGAGCGGTTCTCAACCAAAAGGATCAAAGGAGTAGGATGAATAATTGGATAGGGAATCCAGACAGGGAAATCTTGTCAATCTGACGAGAACAACTCACTCGGAGGCAAACCTTCCGATTCGGAGTGGAATTGGATTTCTTGTTTTGAATTTGAAGGATGATTGGGCACTCAACAAGGCTCATGAAAAGTCTTGAATGAGACAGGAAAGCTCAAAGTCCTACATGATGCATGCTGGGCTAAAATAAAAGAAATCATCAAAACGAATGCAAAGAAAAGGAAAATAGAAATATATCAAGGATAATATTGCTGAGCCGAATAGGAACGGGTCAAGAGACTACCCACAACCGCAGTGCAGGCCTGAATCTATCGTCCCCAGGCCTACTTAACTCAACGGCCTATCCGACGATTAACAATGTACGCCTAGATCATCACTGTTTGGTAAAGGGGAACTCAAATCCTAGAGCACATCGAGAACCAGCCGGTCCTTGAAACGATATAACAGCTAAAGTACCATATAGTAATGTGAGGAGTAGAGAAAGAGATACTTACCTGACTTACCTGTGACGACATATTTTGTTTTTTTTGTTTCGATTTTTTGTTTTGTATTTCGTTTTGACAATCAAGCAAGGAAAATAAGCACAGAAATATGAACACAGTCAAGCAACATAAGAAAGATCATAGAGAACAGAAAACAATACATTAAGCATGAAAGCGGCGTCCATTGTCACCGCAACATAGTCGCGACGTATCGTAGCGTCGTGACCTGGTCGCGGCGCATCGTGGCGTCGCGACTCAGACAGAGCCCAGAAAAACGGAAAAGAATCAAGTTTATCTCTATCCTAAGACACCTAGAATGACACTAGGACTCCTTAAACACTCCCACTCTTACTCTAACTCTTAAGTGCGGGATTAGAGAGGGATTGCACCCCTCTAAAGTCTATAAATAGAGGGCTTAGGGGTGCTAATCCCGCAGCTAAACTCCTATCTTCTCTCTTCTTTCAGATTTGCAAATTTTCCTCTGTTTTGCAAGCATGAAGAGGGGTTTCTCCGCTTTCCAGGAGGAGATACCTCCGTACTCCGGCCCGAAGGCTGCAAGGGAGTCTCACGCCGATCTCCAGCAGCTGAGCGCCATCCCGGGGCATATTTGCATGCGCCCGGATCTCCAAGTAAGTGCTTCTTCCCCTCTTTTCTGTAATTTCTGCACTTTTTCGCCATGTCTTGCTCTGTTTTGCTTTTTCCGTTTCTCAAATTCCCCTTCTTCTTCTTCCTTCCAGATCTTACCTGGTCAAAGAAGGTTCTCCAAGCTTCCATGGCTTTCCCCCATGCTAGAGATGCTTCCTCCTACCTCCATCAGTCACTTAAAGGAGTGGGGCTTAAAAACCGTCTTAGTTCTTGCCAAGAAGTACGATAAAATCGTACATGTGTGGGATAGCGTCACGGCGCTAGCGGAGTTGTGGCACCCGCAGACCCACACATTTCTCTTCAGGACATTTGAAGCTACGATTCTTCTGGAGGAGTTGGAGGTGATGCTTGGCCTCCCGCGGTACGAACGAGGTGATGAATTGACGATTTCATACACCGTGGAGCCCATCAACTCATGGAGCATCCTTTTGGAGATCACCACGAAGAAAGGGGACCTGCGATCTATGACAAGTGGGACGCACGTTCACCTCCTACCCATCGCACAGTGGATCACCTCTCAGTGCAAGCGCAAGACGCGCAACTACCTCGCCATTGCCAAAGCTGCTGCGATTTGCATATGCGGGGTTATTCTCTTCCCTACAACAGATGGCGTCATCTCCTTCGCGAATCTCAGCATCGTGGACTCTCTTTCCGAAGGTATGAAAATTGGGCAAGATGTCTTGGGATTTCTTTACGCCGGCTTATCTTCTGCAGCTATGGGAGGTCCCTTCTTCGGCTCCATTGTTGCCCTCGAGCTGTGGATGTGGGTGCATATTCAGTTTCGGGCGATGGCCGTTTTGGCCCCGGAGTGCAAGTCAATGCTCCACCACCCGTTGGCTTACGTGGGTGGGCCCCTCCACATGACTACCCGCGTTTGGTGCAAGACGGCACAGGTAAAAGGCTTGAAGGCTTGGCGCGAATACCTTCGGAGGCTCACCGCGGTGGGGTTCGATATGCGCCCCCGCTTCATGCACGGACGGATGGTTCACTACCCTCATCGCACTGGGCTGGCTTTGAGGCTGATCGGCAATGAGGCGCTGGTTTTGTACAACCGGATCAGGGTATCTCCAATGCGGTGCGGCCCGCACAGTTGTTCCCATCCTCTCGCATTATCTGCCCATCCAAGAGAGGAAGAGGGGAGATCTACAGGACGAGCTTGATGTACGTAGCGCCATCGTCCACTGGGAAGCATGTGCGACGAATTATCTTCAGGCTGAGGTGACAGAAGATGAGGATGTGATGAAGGAGTACCTCGAAGCGTTGAAGAAGATTCGGCCGGCGGCGAGGATCAATTGAGCATCGGCTGTAGGGATTGATTGATTGATTGATTGTAGGTATCAGATGGTAGCTAGGAAAGGAATTCTGGCTTTTATTTGTTTTTTTTTTTGAAAGCATTAGTGAATGTAAGAACATAAGTTTGAAAGAATAAAATAGGAAATTTCTGCTAGGGAAACCTATCTCGGGTTGAGAAGCGACGGCAAGTGGCGCCGCCTCCATAGTCGCGACATGTCGAAACGTCGCGACATTGTCGTGACCTTATTCGTGTCATGACAAAGAAGCGGCGTTCCGATACGCCGCGACAAAAACTGAACCCCCTCAAATGCGAACGGCCCTCCTCTTTCCCCCTTTCCGATTTTCAAAACTTCTGAACCTCCCCTCTTCGGCGATTCCTAGCTTCTTCACGACCCACCTTTCTTCCTCCCTTCTTCTTCTCCTTCATCCACCCCAAAGCTCCATCCCTTTGCCATGGAAGGAGGACGAGACTCCGGCGAGGGGTCTTCGAGGAGGAAGCGCCAAGCGGAGCGGTGGAGCTCCCGCCTCCGTGCGGAGATGGCCCGGGTCAAGGGGAGGAGATGGAGGACGCGGCGGTGGAGACGGAGGTGGAGCCAGAGGTCCCAGATGTGAACCTCGAAGAGGCGAGGGAGAAGAAGAAGAAGGCCTTAAGATCGGTAAGAAACTAACCCCGATCCTTGAATGGAATGCGTAGAAATGCTAGGCGGAGCCCCTAGAGGGCAAATATAGGGCAAGATGCCCAAAGAAAAGAGGATCGGACAAAAAGGGTTCCGGCCCGTCCGGTTCTGAGAACGCGGCGTTAGGACCCGCCGCGACACCAGATGTCGCGGTGGTTAGTAACGCTGCGACCTTGTCACGACAAGAGGATGTGTCGCGTTCTTATCGCGACCCTATCGGGGCGACGTGTAAGACCCTCGAATTTGTTGTATTATTGTGTTGCATGTAAATAATTCGTGTCGTATAGGTACATATGTATGTATCTACGTAAATATTAATGGTGTACTTATGTGTGTATGTGTATAGCATAGGTATAAATAATGTGTGTAATGCTTGATGGTAGTGTGTACATGATAACGTATACATATAGCATGTATATAGGTGTAAAAGGGTGCATGGTTTCTGCATGTTTTAGACATCTGGCCGAAGGCCAGATTGGCATCAATAGCATGACGCGGGGTGGTGTCAGCGTCCACCATGGACGCCAACACTAATCCCAGCGTCCAACGATGTGGACGCCAACTTCTCTGACCTGCATGCGTTGCAGAGCCAGAAATTCCGGAAGCAAGGCAACTCACCCATTGGGGAGCTATCTCCCAATGGTCTGAGAGCCATCTTGTCACCCCATGCGTGGGAGAGAAGCCTCTCCCATATATCCAAACCTGAATCTGCTCCCCAACTTTTCTCTTTGCCTCTTTACGAGAGAGAAAGGAGAAGAAAAACCCTACCTTCTGAACTGAGGAAAACCCCCACTTTGGAACCCAAAATCCCTCAACCTGAAGATTCTTCCGGGGTTCTGCTGCTTCAAGGAGGTTGGTGGATCGACGAGGAAGGCCTCCCCGACCTCGGAAGGCACTGGAGCTCGCTCAGGAACCCGGAGTCAAGCATTTCTCAGAGCTTCTTGGGACTGCCCAAGGAGAGCTTCACCGAGCCCTAAATCCATTGGTGCATTTTATTTAGAGGCAAGTACCCCATTCATAACGTCCCCGTATGTGTCTAGGATGGTTTTACAATTTTTATGAATTTTCCCTCGTGTCCTAGACCCTCACATTCACCCTATCTTTGGAGCTCAGGTCTGTGTTCTGCACAGACCCGACATTAACGGCAATGTCCCTTGACGCTGAGATCATGCTTGGCGTCCATCGACTATGCCGTTGACACTGAACTAGCGGCCAGAGACCGCCGCCAAGTTCATCTGGATAGAATAGTGACCTGTTCTGCCTTTCTCTACGACTATTTTCGATATGTTTCACGATGAGGATATACTGTAACTCATTTATATGCTATGTATTGTTGATGTGATGAATGTGGTGTGTGTGGATGGATTATCACGAATATAGGACTTAGTTATGTCATGAAGATACATGTGTGATGCGTATTAATCTTGTTGAACCATGTTTGCATGATTTAGGACATGTCTAAATGCCCTAATTTGTGAGGATTGTGCATGTAAGGTTCAGTCCATGTTCTAAATTTCTGAGAATATTCCTATGCTTATGTGAATTATTGAAAAATGTGTTTAGAAAAAAAAATAGAGATCATGCTAGGTCATAATAAATCTTCCATAAACTAAGGGATTGTCCAATAAATTCGAAAATGAATCCTGTAGTTCCATGCCTGTTAGGGTTCAGACAGTGAGTGGTCAAAACTGTACTTGTGTGTAACTCCATGTTAAATTGAATTGCGGATAGCATGTGAAAGAAATGTTAGATTTTCGGTAATTTTATTTTAGCTCAGAAAAATCTGAAATTTTGCAAGTGGGATCCTAAAACCGAAAATATCCTGTGGTTAAAATTTCATGTCATTTGGACCAGTAGATGATACAATATGAATTTTCCATGTAAATTGTGAAACTAATGCATGCCTTGTAAAATAATTCGATTTTGTGTGTGTCAACTTGATTGTGAAATCTCCAGAACACTAGATTTCTGTGATTATAGTGACATGTCAGGAAAATAGAGCACCATGTGTGTAAATGAGTGAATGAGCAAAATGTAAATGTCATAAGTGTGTAAATCGGTAAGATGTGTAATGTGAAAATTGTGCCAAGTGTCACATTGCTTCCACAGAGGGCAGTGGAACCGTATCAGGGAAAAGTCCCCCTGAGAAGGTTCAATGTGTAAGTGACCCTAAGGGCATTAGGGGGAAATCCTAGAGGTGGACAAGTACCACTGGTTAGGGTGGAGACTTGTTCTCCCGGTCTGCGCAGTCCAAGAGTCGCCATTGTATTGCCTAGATGCGTCTATGTGATGTGATGTGTTTGTGTCCTCTTTGGTGGTTTGGACTATATGTCACGGCACTAAATGTGAAAGTGTAAATGTGAATGTGTAAATGTGCATGTGTCTATGTGTTCATGTGAAAGTGAACAATGTGTAATGTGTACGTGTAAAGTGCAACTGTGAATTGGAAATGTGTGGAAAGAATATGTGCAACCAAAATGTGAGGATAGGACATTGTAATCCATGTTGTGACAAATCTGAAACCATGTTAAATTAGTTGCTTATCATGTTAATGTGTGTAAAATGCCTAGAATCCATGCTAGGGACAATTAACAAGTACGTGCACACAATTCCATGTTTGGTTGTTCACATGTGGTGTTTTAAATAACATGTAGCTCTCATGTGTAGGGTTATGGATGCTAAATCATGAGAAAACCAGTGAGTTTAAAGCATGTAAAATGTTCATGTACATACACAAGAATGTGTAGATTCCATGGCAGGTGTGATTTGTTTCATGTATTTAAGATAATCATGCTAAAGCTTTCATGTTTTAGTTAAAATGCGCAGTAGAATTCCATGAGTAGGAATGATTAAAGAACATGCGTTAGGAATTTATCTTGATATGGAAATCTGAAAGCATGCATCATGTGGTTACTTATAGAATTATCATGTTTGGTGATTCATTTAAACGTTAAGCATGACACATGTTGAGTTTTGCAATTGTGTGTAAGCCTATGACATGTACGTGCATGGTATGAGTGGTGATACTTGCTGAGTCTCTAGACTCACTACATGCTTCGGCGTACAGGTGTAGTTGGTGACATGACACCGTTAGAGGAGACGGTGGAGACGGACTCCGAGCGGAGATTAGACTGTTAGAGCAGTTGTACCATTTTATTTTCAAGTATGTAAAAGTGACATTGTACTAGAACTATCATGAGAAAATTGTATAAGTGTGGACATCTATGTATTTAATTTTTTTCAGCAATTTAAATTATGTGAACTTTTAAGTTCTTTAATGTTATTGCAATTTCTTGTATGCTAAATGTGGATGATGAATGAATGAAGACAGTAGTTCTTTTTACTTCCGCTACTCTGTTCTATATTCACGTGTATCTCAGCTGAATGTATCGTTGGGTAATGTCCCACTGTGAAGACGCTTGCTATACCGACGTGGGTTGGTATAACCTACCGGTATAACGAGGGCGTCACAGAGATTGGTATCAGAGCAACCGGTTGAGATTGCACATGAATATACCTAAGTCATCATCTTCATTGCATGCTAAGTATGTCCACATGTGTAGAAAACACTAATAAGAAGTGAAAAATAGATAAGAAAATGGTTAGAAGACTTAGTAACCTAGCTCTAATGGTGGCTGAAATTTATTACAGCCATGGCTTCGAGAGGTAGGCGTGGCGGAGTGCCGGCCCATGAGGACGAGCCGCGACGTGATGAGCGGGCGGAGCAACAGGCCCCGACACCGCAAGGTCCTGTACTTCCCCCACCGCCACCTGTGGACTACGGAGTATTCATGCAAGGTCTGGTGCAAGCCATGCAGACGCAGGCTCATACCCAGGCAGCACTCCAGGCACAGTTGGAGGCTCAGGTTAGACTAATAAAACGACTAATAGTCTGTTTTAATTGCTTATGTGATATTGTGTTGATTGTGAATTGCTTGTTGTGTACTGTAGCAGGCTCAAGGACCAGCTCAGGACCATGGTGGACCCTCTACCATGGAGAGATTCAAGAGGATGCTGCCACCCTCTTTTAAGGGGGAGAGCGATCTGTTGTTGGCTGAAAGCTGGATGAGGGAGATAGAAAAGATCTTCCGAGCCATCATATGTGCAGATGATGATAAGGTTACATTGGCCGCCTACATGCTACAGGTATGTGTTAATTTTGTATGATTGTATGTTTGATTAGTTAGAACTGTTAGTTGGAGCTTATGAAGGTGTATTGCAGGAAAGAGCGGATGTATGGTGGTCTTCACTACTGCGTACGCGGTTTGAGGACGAAGCTATCGACGTAGCTTGGGACGAGTTCGTGAGGCTCTTTCGGGCCAAGTTCGTCCCCGAGCATGTGCAAGATCGGATGGAGCAGGAATTTCTATCTCTGGTTCAAGGCTCCATGACTGTGCTGGAATATGAGGCATGATTTTCTGAACTTTCTAAATATGCACCTCATATCGTGGCAAACGAGCGGAGGAAGACAAAGAAGTCGTTATCGGACTCAAGCCATCACTGCGGACGAGGCTCGTGGCGTTTGACCATCGCACATTGGACGAGGCCCTCAGTGCTGCCTGCAGGCAGGAGGGAGAGATGGAGCAGTATCTGGAGGAAAAGAAGGCTTCGCAGAAGAGGCCAGCAGCGACATTCTAGCGGCAAGACAAGAAGAAAACGGTGTACCAGACACCGCAGCGATCCGTGACAGTCAGCAACTCTCAGGTACCTTCTGTACGTTCCCTGGGTGTGAAGAAAGAGTGTCCCCACTGTGGGAAGACACACGGTGGTACCGAGTGTTGGTGATTTCGGGCAAATGCTTGAACTGCGGGAGCAGCGACCATAAGATCAAAGATTGCCCAAGACTTCAGCAAGGAGCTCAGCGTGGAGCGCCAGCCCCACAGTAGCGGCAGCCGCGCCAGCTACAGGAAGACCAGGAAGGCCTCGAGCCCCAGCTCGAGTGTTTGCTTTAGCTCACGAGGACACCGAGCAGGCAGAGCATATCACCGAAGGTACGGTTTTGCTTTTCGGTGTGCACGCTCGGGTTTTTTTGATACGGGTGCTACTCACTCGTTCATTTCCGAGCGGTTCGCTAGGCAGTTAGCCCTAGAGTCAGGTGTAGTGTCTGAGGAGTTAGAGTCCCTTTGTCTGTGCACACCCTGCGGGTACGATATCGACTAGGAAGTGCATTCTGTCGTTACCTGTGTGCATTGAGGATAGAATCCTAGATGGGTGTTTCTTCTTGCTAAAGATGAAGGACTATGATGCTATTCTTGGTCTGGATTGGCTAGAGGAGCACTATGCGTTAGTGGATTGTCGTCGGAAGAGGATTGTTTTCCGCATTCCTGGTGAGGATGAGTTCTCTCACCCCCTTGCCGAGGAACTGGGCGGGAAAGATGGTCATCTCTGCCATGAAGGCGATGCACATGGTAAACAGGGTTGTGACGCTTTTCTCGCCAGCGTGGTGTTAGTGCCAGAGGCTGATGAGTCACTTACTCTTGCGGAGATTGAGGTAGTGCAGGATTTTCCAGACGTATTTCCTGATGATTTGTCTGGATTGCCACCGGATAGAGAGATAGAGTTTACCATAGAGTTACTTTCGGGCACCTCTCCTATCTCGAAGGCTCCATATCGGATGGCACCTGCGGAGTTAGCCGAGTTGAGGAGGCAGTTGCAATAGTTGCTTGATAAGGGATTTATTCGCCCTAGTGTTTCCCCTTGGGGCGCACCTGTATTATTCGTCAAGAAGAAAGACGGGTCACTTAGGTTGTGCATTGACTACAGAAAGCTGAACCAGGTGACTGTGAAGAATAGGTATCCCTTACCTCGTATTGATGACTTGTTTGACCAGTTGCGAGATGCATCAGTCTTTTCTAAGATTGACTTACGATCTGTTATCATCAGTGAGGATTCGGAGTGAGGATGTGTCCAAGACGGCGTTTAGAACCTGTTATGGACATTATGAGTTCTTGGTCCTTCCTTTCGGATTGACCAATGCCCCTGCAGCGTTCATGGATCTCATGAACCGGGTGTTTAGGCCTTATCTAGATAGCTTTGTCGTAGTGTTTATTGACGATGTGTTGGTCTACTCTCCGGATGAGGCCACGCACCGTCAGCATCTGAGGTTAGTGTTAGAGGTTCTTCGTGAGCACAAGCTGTATGCAAAATTCAGCAAGTGCGATTTTTGGTTGTGCGAGGTTCATTTCCTCGGGCATGTTATCTCCGGCGCTGGTGTTGCAGTTGATCCAGCGAAGGTCCAGGCAGTTATGGATTGGGAGGTTCCCAAGACCCCTTCGGAGATTCGTAGTTTTATTGGGTTAGCTAGTTACTATCGGCGATTCATTGAGGGTTTCTCATCCATCGCCGCCCCCTTGACAAAGCTAACTAGGAAGGGTGAGAAGTTCGTATAGTCTGAGGCATGTGAGCGTAGCTTCCAGCTATTGAAGACTAAGCTCACGTCAGCTCCGGTGTTAGTCTTACCGAGCGGTGTAGAGGGTTTTACTATCTATACGGATTCATCTCGGATTGGTTTAGGCTGTGTGCTCATGCAGCAAGAAAGGGTAGTGGCTTATGCTTCTCGTCAGTTGAAGGAGCATGAGAAGAACTATCCGACTCATGACTTAGAGCTCGCAGCAGTGGTTCATGCACTAAAGATCTAGAGGCACTATCTTTATGGTGTCAGATTTGAGGTGTTTACCGACCACAAGAGCTTGAAGTATCTTTTCTCCCAAAAGGAATTAAACCTGAGGCAGAGAAGATGGATTGAGTTCTTGAAGGACTATGACTTCGACCTTCAGTATCACCTTGGGAAGGCGAATGTCGTAGCGGATGCTCTTAGTAGAAAGAGGTCTTCGCTCCAGCAGATTGGAAGATGTTGGAGGATGGTGGCGTACTCTATGACCGAGTTAGAGCCATTGCTGTGTCAGGCTTTTGTAGCTCAGCTATCCCTTAGATCCTCGTTTTGGATGAGGTGATCGAGCAACAGGGAGCCGACCCTAGGTGTTAGAATTAGTGGGTAAGGCGGGCATTGCTCGTGATGAGGACGGTGTTGTTAGATTTCAGCATCGAGTTTGTGTCCCTGATTTAGGGATGTCCGTGAGCATGTGTTAGCGGAGGCTCATAGATCGCGATTCTCTATTCATCCGGGTAATACGAAGATGTATCAAGACCTGAAGAGATCATTTTGGTGGTCTGGCATGAAGAAGGATGTAGCGGATTATGTGTCCAGGTGTTTAGTGTGTCAGCAAGTGAAGGCCGAGCGACAGTGACCATCCGGCCTTATGCAGAGGATGGACATCCCAGTATGGAAGTGGGAAGCTGTCTCTATGGATTTCGTTTCGGGTTTGCCTTGATCTAGAAGGGGCAATGACTCGATTTGGGTAGTTGTAGATAGATTCTCGAAGACTGCTCATTTCTTGCCTATGAGAAGAAGCAGTCAGTAGAGAGTTTAGCTAGATTGTATGTTAGTAGTGTCATTAGATTGCATGTGTGCCGAAGTCGATCATTTCAGATCGAGATCCAAGATTCACTTCGAGGTTGTGGAAGGGTCTTCAGGATGCTTTAGGTTTGGAGCTGAAGCTCAGTTCGGCGTTTCATCCCCAGACCGATGGATAGTCCGAGAGGACTATCCAGACGCTCGAGGATATGTTGAGAGCGTGTGTCCTGGATTGGAAGGATGATTTGGAGCGCCATTTACCTCTTGTGGAGTTCGCATACAACAACAGCTTTCATGCGAGTATTGGTATGGCTCCATTCGAGGCGTTGTATGGTAGGCCCTGCAGATCTCCGTTATATTGGGAGAGACTGGTGATAGGCAGTTGATCGGACCGGAGTTAGTTCAGGAAACTTCGGATAAGATCCACTTATCAGGAAGAGGCTTGTTGCGGCTCAGGATAGGCAGAAGAGCTATGCCGACAACAGGAGAAAGGATTTGGAGTTTGAGGTTGGCGATCATGTCTTCTTGAAGATATCGCCTACTCGAGGTGTTGTCAAATTTGGCCGGCGTAGTAAGTTGAGCACTCAGTTCATTGGCCCATATGAGATTCTCAGACGTTTGGGCAGCGTGGCATATGAGCTAGCATTACCCCACTTTGGCTAGCGTTCACCCTGTATTCCACGTTTCTATGCTCAGAAAGTATGTCCGAGATCCGTCTCATGTGATTAGTCATGAGCTAGTGGAGATCCAGACAGATCTTTCGTATGTCGAGCAACCAGTAGCTATTCTTGACCGAAGGTTCAGCATCTCTGGAACAAGAGTATTGCATCAGTGAAGGTCCTATGGCGGAACTTCTCACGAGAGGAGGCTACTTGGGAGCTTGAGGATGCGATGAAGAAGAAGTATCCCCTTTTGTTTGAGTAGTGTCGTTCTAACTTCGAGGACGAAGTTTATTTTAAGGGGGAGAGGGTGTAAGACCCTCGAATTTGTTGTATTATTGTGTTGCATGTAAATAATTCGTGTCGTATAGGTACATATGTATGTATCTACGTAAATATTAATGGTGTACTTATGTGTGTATGTGTATAGCATAGGTATAATAATGTGTGTAATGCTTGATGGTAGTGTGTACATGGTAACGTATACATATAGCATGTATATAGGTGTAAAGGTGCATGGTTTCTGCATGTTTTAGACATCTGGCCGAAGGCCAGATTGGCGTCAATAGCATGATGCCGGGGTGGTGTCAGCGTCCACCCATGGACGCCACACTAATCCCAGCGTCCAACAATGTGGACGCCAACTTCTCTGACCTGCATGCGTTGCAGAGCCAGAAATTCGAAAGCAAGGCAACTCACCATTGGGGAGCTGTCTCCCAACGGTCTGAGAGCCATCTTGTCACCCCATGCGTGGGAGAGAAGCCTCTCCCATATATCCAAACCTGAATCTGCTCCCCAACTTTTCTCTTTGCCTCTTTACGAGAGAGAAAGGAGAAGAAAAACCCTACCTTCTGAACTGAGGAAAACCCCCACTTTGGAACCCAAAATCCCTCAACCTGAAGATTCTTCTGGGGTTCTGCTGCTTCAAGGAGGTTGCTGGATCGACGAGGAAGGCCTCCCCGACCTCGGAAGGCACTGGAGCTCACTCAGGAACCCGGAGTCAAGCATTTCTCAGAGCTTCTTGGGACTGCCCAAGGAGAGCTTCACCGAGCCCTAAATCCATTGGTGCATTTTATTTAGAGGCAAGTACCCCATTCATAACGTCCCCGTATGTGTCTAGGATGGTTTTACAATTTTTATGAATTTTCCCTCGTGTCCTAGACCCTCACATTCACCCTATCTTTGGAGCTCGGGTCTGTGTTCTGCACAGACCCGACATTAACGGCAATGTCCCTTGACGCTGAGATCATGCTTGGCGTCCATCGACTATGCCGTTGACACTGAACTAGCGGCCACAGACCGCCGCCAAGTTCATCTGGATAGAACATGACCTGTTCTGCCTTTCTCTACGACTGTTTTCGATATGTTTCACGATGAGGATATACTATAACTCATTTATATGCTATGTATATTATTGGTGATGAATGTGGTGTGTGTGGATGGATTATCACGAATAATAGGACTTAGTTATGTCATGAAGATAAATGTGTGATGCGTATTAATCTTGTTGAACCATGTTTGCATGATTTAGGACAAGTCTAAATGCCCTAATTTGTGAGGATTGTGCATGTAAGGTTCAGTCCCTGTTCTAAATTTCTGAGAATATTCCTATGCTTATGTGAATTATTGAAAAATGTGTTTAGAAAAAAAAAATAGAGATCATGCTAGGTCATAATAAATCTTTCATAAACTAAGGATTGTCCAATAAATTCGAAAATGAATCCTATAGTTCCATGCCTGTTAGGGTTCAGACAGTGAGTGGTCAAAACTGTACTTGTGTGTAACTCCATGTTAAATTGAATTGCGGATAGCATGTGAAAGAATGTTAGATTTTCGGTTAGCTCAGAAAAATATGAAATTTTGCAGGGGATCCTAAAACCGAAAATAGCCTGTGGTTAAAATTTCAGGTCATCGTTGGACCAGTAGATGATACAATATGAATTTTCCATGTAAATTGTAAAACTAATGCATGCCTTGTAAAATAATTCGATTTTGTGTGTGTCAACTTGATTGTGAAATCTCCTGAACACTAGATTTCTGTGATTATAGTGACATGTCAGGAAACAGAGCACCATGTGTGTAAATGAGTGAATGAGTAAAATGAATGTCATAAGTGTGTAAATCGGTAAGATGTGTAATGTGAAAATTGGCCAAGTGTGACATTGCTTCCACAGAGGGCAGTGGAACCGTATCAGGAAAAGTCCCCCTGAGAAGGTTCAATGTGTAGTGACCCTAAGGGCATTAGGGGGAAATCCTGGAGGTGGACAAGTACCACTGGTTAGGGTGGAGACTTGTTCTCCCGGTCTGCGCAGTCCAAGAGTCGCCATTGTATTGCCTAGATGACGTCTATGTGATGTGATGTGTTTGTGTCCTTCTTTGGTGGTTTGGACTATATGTCACGGAACTAAATGTGAAAGTGTAAATGTGAATGTGTAAATGTGCATGTGTCAATGTGTTCATGTGAAAGTGAACAATGTGTAATGTGTACGTGTAAGTGCAACTTATGTGAATTGGAAATGTGTGGAAGAATATGTGCAACGAAATGTGAGGATAGGACATTGTAATCCATGTTGTGACAATCTGAAACCATGTTAAATCAGTTGCTTTATCATGTTAATGTGTGTAAAATGCCTAGATCCATGCTAGGGACAATTAACAAGTACGTGCACACATTCCATGTTTGGTTGTTCACATGTGGTGTTTTAAATAACATGTAGCTCTCATGTGTAGGGTTATGGATGCAAATCATGAGAAAACCAGCAAGTTTAAAGCATGTAAATGTTCATGTACATACACAAGAATGTGTAGATTCCATGACAGGTGTGATTTGTTTCATGTATGTAAGATAATCATGCTAAAGGCTTTCATGTTTTAGTTAAAATGCGAAGTAGAATTCCATGAGTAGGAATGATTAAAGAACATGCGCTAGGAATTTATCTTGATATGGAAATCTGAAAGCATGCATCATGTGGTACTTATAGAATATCATGTTTGGTGATTCATTTAAACGTTAAGCATGACACATGTTGAGTTTTGCAATTGTGTGTAAGCCTATGACATGTACGTGCATGGTATGAGTGGTGATACTTGCTGAGTCTCTAGACTCACTACTTGCTTCGGCGTACAGGTGTAGTTGTGACGTGGCACCGTTAGAGGAGACGGTGGAGACGGACTCCGAGCGCGGAGATTAGACTGTTGGAGCAGTTGTACCCTTTGTATTTTCAAAGTATGTAAAAGTGACAATGTACTAGAACTATCATGAGAAAATTGTATAAGTGTGGACATCTATGTATTTAATTTTTTTTCAGCAATTTAAATTATGTGAACTTTTAAGTTCTTTAATGTTATTGCAATTTCTTGTATGCTAAATGTGGATGATGAATGAATGAAGACAGTAGTTCTTTTTACTTCCGCTACTCTGTTCCTATATTCACGTGTATCTCAGCTGAATGTATCGTTGGGTAAATGTCCCACTGTGAAGACGCTTGCTATACTGACGTGGGTTGGTATAACCGTACCGGTATAACGAGGGCCGTCACACGACGTGACATGATCGCGACCATCGGGCTGCCGCGACAAGTCGCGACCGTGAGAGAGGTCGCGACAAAGACCGAGGGCAGAAAATGGTGATCTTTTCCATTCAAATGTTGTGTTTGCAGGGCGACATGAGAATTATGGTTTCATGGACCTTAGTTCTGGCAGTTTTTCTTGCCTTTCACTATTCCAGAGGGATAGGATAGAGGAGATGGGATTTGGGGAGATATTCCGCATGGAGCGGATGAGGACAGATCCACCCTGACCCAAGCCCTGAGGAGTAGGTGGGATACGGAGGTGATGGCCTTCGTATTCCCTTGGGGGCACATGATCCCCAGTCTGGAGGACGTGAGCCGGTTCACGGGGCTCTGAGTGTATGGGAGACCCGTGAGCGGGTTCACGTACCCTGCTATCACAACATAGCCGAGCGGCTGTTGGAGTTGCCTGTGGAGCGCAGGTCATCCCTAGTTCCACGGAAGGTGCTACATGAGAGCTTAGGCTTATACGATGTAGTGAGGCAGACTGGTGATGATGCGATGATATTTTGAGCAGCTAGTTCGGGGGAGCCAGAGAGAGCTGGCGAGCGAGCCAGGGCCACAGGCAGACTTGGATCGCGTCATTTCCTCATCCTCTTCCTTGGCAGACTCTTGATTGCTACGAGGGGCGACACAGTCCACTGCCATTTCTTGCCCCTGCTGGAGGACCTGACCGAGGTGGGAGGCTACGCGTGGCGAGCGGCATTTCTGGCGCACCAGTTCGACAGCCTGGGTGCCTCGGAGCGGCAGACTTCCACGAGCGGCTTCTACCCTTTCCTTCAGGTTTGCAACCTTTCCCTCTCTACCCTTTGAAATTGACTGCACTTATAAACTGTGAACTAATCTATCTATTTCAGGTCAGGGCCTACCTACACCTTCCAGGTCTGGGGAGAGGGGTTCTCGAGCGGCCGGGCCTCGTGCCCTTTGCACGCCACTGGGACTCACCCCGGTATTATAGAAGTCTTGGGGACCAGTTGACGCGCTTGCAGGAGATGATTGACAGCTATCCTTATTTGGACGTAAGTATTCTAACCCTTCCTTTTACGAATTAGATTTGATTGATTAATGACTGATTGCCCTTTGATGTGCAGGTGGTGTGGCAGCCATACTTAGAGGAGGGTGACGAGGGACAGCCCCAGTTGGTGCAGGCCCGCCCCTACTTCGGTAGGTCGGTGTGGTTGCATGCACTCAACTTGGTGCTACCTCTGAACCTGTTCTTGTGCCAGCGCTCATTGGGTTTGCGGCAGAGTGCCGTGGAGTTTCTGACTCGAGACCAATTTCGCAGACCGGGTCGGAGCTTCCGGGGGCTCCACGACACCACTGATTGGCGCGTGCGGGCACAAGAGCAAATCAACAACTGGGAATGCCGGGGACAAGCGGTCAAATCAGCTGCGACCACGGATGACGCGTACCTGCAGGCCTATGCCTTAAAGTACGGAGGCAAGGTGTACAAGAGCGCCCGGCATCAGGTAAATCCCCAAACTCAACTTAGTGAATTTGAATTCTATAGAATTTGAACTAATGGGTTGATCATGAATTGCAGGTGGACGTGGCGGAGAGATAGCCTCCCTCCGGGCCTTGCTGCGTTCAGCGACGCAGGATCGCGAGGTAGCGCAGAAGCAGGTGGAGGAGTTGGTAAGCACCTACTCAAACTTCGGTGTTCAAACATTGATTTGAAAGGTTTGACATATGTTATTTGCGTGCAGCGGAGAGAGTTGGATCGTGTGCGGAGTGCCGCAGATGGCGGAACTTCTTCTTCGCGAGGAGAGGAGAGCCATCAGAGGGAGTTGACCGATCAGCTGGCGGCGGCAGTTCTGCGAGCCGAGGAGGCAGAGAGGGATTTGGCAGATCGGGTAAAATAGAACACAATTCTGGTTTAATTATTATTTTTTGACATTTGACATTGACCAGAGTGCTTTTCTTGCAGGTGAGAGAGCTGAGGACTGCTACCGATCGCGCGCTCGAGTTGCAGGGGCAGATGGACTCTGTCCAGAGCGAGAGAGGCTGACTACAGGGGGAGATGGAGACTGTCAGAGGGGAGAGGGATCAGCTGCGCATCCGGGCGGAGGCAGCTGAGGCTCGAGCGGAGGAGGCGACGAGGGAGCTGGAGGCCCTACGCCTGCGCGGGCCATCCGGGGGTCAGGAGGAGATAGCACGGCTACACTCCGAGCTACAGATTCAGCAGGGCATTGCACGAGGTTTTCAGGAGGCTCTGACGGCGATAGGCCATTCCCGGAGCCGGAGTGGAGCGAGTAGTAGCAGGCACACTGGTGCCTCCGTGGGACAGTACCACGCGGGTTCCTCCAACCGACGGAGGAACGAGGAGGAGGACAGGCAGGAGGGATCAGGGGAGAGTGGTGGTGGTCAGTGAGGAGATTTGTGAGCCACCTCCCCTTTATCTATGTACATGTTGTTCATGGCTTAGTGGAATTTTTATTTCATGTCAGATGTTTATGAGATGAATGGTTTTTTGATTGACATGAGTGAGAGGCGAGTTTCAAACAAGCGAGAGAGACAGAGAATTCTGAGTGTGATGTTGTACTTGCCTTTTGAAACTCCAGCTCCTGCACACACTTAGAAGAACAAGTTAGATCTGTTCTTAGGCTCAGCCCCTTGCACTAAAATGATAAAATCTAACTCTGTAATTGTCAAGGGGCCGAGCCTTATTAATAGGCGAAAAGACAATGAAAATAATGCATTCTAAAAAAAAGCAATATGTACACACTTTTTTTTTATTTTTCTGAAAATTATTTTTTTTGGGTTTTGGGAATCTTTTGATTTTTTTTGGATTTTTAAATTTTGATTTTTTTGGGTTTTGGGGATCTTTTGATTTTTTTGGGATTTTTGATTTTTGACTTTTTTGGGTTTTGAGGATCTTTTGATTTTTTTGGATTTTTTTTGATTTTTTTGAAATTTCTTTTGATAACACACTTCTTAATATTGAGTGATTAACCCTGAGTCTTACCTCCATCTCACTTTGGCGAATAGGTTTTGCGTACGCATATTCATCTTAGGTTCGCCAAGATTTCTTGCCCCTGGGACGTCAATGTTCCAACACAGACCAAGCGTAGGGATTCTTTGGTCATTTAGGGAGAACAGGAAGAGTATAATGTGATAAGACTAATCTCGGTCGGGGTTACTGGCTGTAAAACTTGCAACGAGTATGCCACATGTGAGATTCATCTGTTGTCCAGGGACTTTGGGCCATAGTATTTCTTCTTTGATTGGGCATGCGTGCGCCGGGCTCAAGGGCGTCCCGCAGGGAATTGTACTGCCACTCTTTAACATGCCCCTTCATTTTATCATT
>JACBKR010002815.1:0-19930 GCA_014218235.1 Colocasia esculenta | reverse complement strand
TGAGTTGGATTGGATTCCTAAACCTACCCTAGTAGGTTGGCCACGATTTAGCTCACATCCTAAACCAATTAGAAGTTCTCATGCTTAGAAAGGGGAAGGAAATAGGAATTCAGAATTAATGGGATTAGAGTCCAAATAGGAAATGGAAAGAGAGCAAGCATAAATACTCTCTTAAAACCCCCATGCTGGCCCTAGCTCGTACCAAAGGCTTGCTGGACCAGGAGGAGAGGCCAAGGAGGAGGAGATTTCGTGGGAAGAAGCCTCTCTCAAGCTTCTCTCTCTTCGGTCTTCAAGTTCTAGCCCTAGAAGGGAAAACATTAAAGGTAGCATTCTCACAAGCTAAAATCTTAAAAACTCGTTGTAGGTTGATCCAATCATCAGGATCAAAAGTCCTCTGATTTCATATTTTCCATCGAGTCTATATTTTCTTCTTGATTTTTCATGTTCTGGCAACTAGCATGCCCGACCCTTTCATCTTAAATCTTGTTCCCTTGTATACTCAACCCCATACCCAAGATTTTTTATTGGAGGAAATGATGCATGTTAGGCATCTTTACCCTGAAAGCCCTAATTTCATCCACCCACATCGTGAATTAATTCTTTTACCCTATCTATGTATTGTCCATGTTCTTCGTAAAGTATCATGATTAAATCATGTTGAAACCAGTTTGTTTTCAAATTCCTAATTACTATAAGTACCCATTATGGTTTAGATCGTTTTGCAAACTGTTTCATGATTTTTCATTGACTATACAACTAGTTATGATTTTCTAAACGACCATGTGTCAAAAGATAGAAAGTTGGCCCGCAATCCGAGGTTCGGTCCTTTTCCATCTCAAACTCAGGCTTAAAACCTGAGAACGCGACGGCCCGATAGGTCACATTCTCAGGGTCATCGCGACATAGGAACTTGTCGTGATCTGATCGCGATAGATACCTCGTCGCATTCAGGCCCCTACCTGTGAGACCTATCGGACCCTCTAGCGACCCCGTCGTGCTCTTGCCTGCCTGAACTGACACCAGTCGCGATCCTTACAAGACCTTGTCGCGTTCTCAGTTGGACCCTGTCCGACCCTACTGGGGTACGTCGCGATCTACGATATTGCATGAAAACCCACAATTTGCAAGTCTTGTGGTGCTACAGTTACCCCATGTTTTGCTAACTGTCTGAAACACAGAACGAACTGTAATTATTAAAGGTATTCTAATTAATTAATTCAATCACATGACTTTTCATATCTATGATTTCATGACCACATCACACACTTTGAACCATCCAAATATTGCTTAACTTGACATGTAAATATGTCATATACATCTGGTAATTTAGGTAATTATGATTTAATTGTTAAATTAAAAAACTTTTTTTTTTTTAAATTGATTGTTCGCAAATACTTTAAAGAAGTGTTTTGTTTTCTCGCGATGTTTCGGGAATACCGTTACCGACGCGCCCACTGTTCTAGAATTCTTCTAGAACGTCGAGCACTTGTTTCTATATACACACTCTCTCTTGACTTGGACGAGCGTGCACACCTAAAAGCAAAACTGTACCTTCGGTGCCTGCTCTGCTCCGCCTGCTCGGCGTCCTCGCGTGCCAAAGCAAACACTCGAGCTGGGGATCGAGGCCTTCCTGGTCTTCCTGTAGCTGGCGCACGGCTGCCGCTACTGCTGGGGCTGGCGCTCCACGCTGGTAAACCCCCTGCTGAAGTCTTGGGCAATCCCTGATCTTTGTGGTCGCTGCTCCTCGCACTTCAAGCATCTACCGCTACCACCAACAGCTCGAACCTCTGGTGTGTCTTCCCGCAATGGGGACACTCTTTCTCACACCAGGGGAACGTACAGAAGGTACCGAGATGTGCTGACTGTCACGGATCGTTGCGGTGTCTGATACATCGTTTTCTTCTTATCCTGCCGTTGGAATGTCGCGCTGGCCTCTTCTGCGAAGCTTTCTTTTCCTCTAGATATTGCTCCATTTCTCCCTCCTGCCTGCAGGCAGCACTGAGGGCCTCGTCCAATGTGCGGTGGTCAACGCCCGAGCCTCGTCCGCAGTGATGGCTTGAGTCCCATCATAAACTTCTTCGTCTTCTTGCGCTCATCCTCTACGACATGCAGTGCATACTTTAGAAAGTTCAGAAAACCTTGCCTCGTATTCCAGCACAGTCATGGACCTTGCGTCAGGGAGAGAAATTCCTGCTCCATCTTGTCCTGGATGCTCTGGGACGAACTTGGCTCGAAAGAGTCTCACGAACGCATCCCACGCCACGTCTACTGCTCCGTCCTCAAAGCGTGTACGTAGTAGGGAGGACCACCATACATCGCTCTCTCCTGCAATACACCTTCATAAGCACCAACTAACAAATTCTAACTTAAGTAGAACATACAAACATACAAAATTAAAAGTCTACCTGTAGCATGTAGGTGGCTAATGTCCCTTATCCTCATCAGGGCACCTGATGGCTCGGAAGATTTTCTGTCTCCCTTAACCAACTTTCTGCCATTAATGGATCACTCTCCCCCTTAAAAGAGGGTGGGGTCATCCTCTTGAACCGCTCCATGATGGGAGGTCCACCATGGTCCTGAGCTGGTGCCTGAGCCTACTACATTAAACAATAGGTAACACACAATAAACACAATATCATACAATTAAATAGCAACTACTAGTTGTTTCATTATTCTACCTGGGCCTCCAACTGTGCCTGGAGTGCTGCCTGGGTATGAGCCTGCGTCTGCATGGCTTGTACCAGACCTGCATGAATACTCCGTAGTCCACAGGCGGCGGTGGGGGAAGTACAGGACCTTGCGGTGCCGGGGCCTGCTGTCCCGCCCGCTCGTCATGTCTCGGCTCGTCCTCACGGCCGGTGCTCCGCCACGCCTACCTCTCGAAGCCATGGCTGTAATAAAATTTCAGCCACCATTAGAGCTAGGTTACTAAGTCTTAACCATTTTCTTATCTATCTTTCACTTCTTATTAATGTTTTCTACACATGTGGAAATACTTAGTATGCAATGAAGATGATGACTTATGTATATTCATGTGCAATCTCAAACGGTCGCTCTGATACCAATCTCTGTGATGGCCCTCATTATACCGGTACGGTTATACCAACCCACGTCGGTATAGCGAGAGTCCTCACAGTGGGACATTTACCCAAACGATACAAACAGCGAGATACACGCGAATATACGAACAGAGTAGCGGAAGTAAAAGACAACTGTCTTCATTCATCATCCACATTTAAACATACATGAAATTCGCAATTAACATTAAAAGCTAAAAGTTCACATAATTGAAATTGCTGAAATTAAATACAAAATGTCCACACTATACATCCTTTCATGATAACTCTAATACAATGTTCAAATTACATACTATGAAATACACAAGTCACAAAGAAACTCCAAAGTCTAATCTCCGTGCTCGGAGTCCGTCTCCACTGTCTCCCAACGGTGCTACGTCACCAACTACACCTGTACGCCGAAGCAAGGAGTGAGTCCAAAGACTCAGCAAGCAACACTACTCATAATATACACGTATAAGTCATAGTGGTTTCTACATGCACATTCCAAATTTTCAACACATAGCATGCTAGTCATTTAAAAGTTTCAACCTATCGTGAAAGTTTTACAAATTTATACATGGATCATGCTTTCAGATTTCTAAGAATAACTTTACCTATCACATGCTCTCTATTCAATTTACTCATGAAATTTTGTCTTTAAAGGACCAAGACATAAGAGCTACCAACATGAACATTGTGCACATATGAAAGGAAACATAACTAGCATGAGTTTTACGTGTTCTTAAGCATATACATAGACATTTTCACATGCTTTAAGTTGCTGGTTCACACAGTTTCATGGCTGTAAACCTACACATGATAACTACCATGTTGCTTAAAACATATCATGTGAACAACCAATCACGTTATTTGTACCCGTGCTCATCAATTATCCCTAACATGGATTCTAGACATTTTTGCATATACAAGCATGATGATAACAACATAAGATTTCTGATTTCACATGGTTTCAGATTTGTCTCACATGGATTTCAATATCATATCCTCACATTTAGAATTTCACATTTTCTTTACACAAGTTTCTTCTTTCACATGGTTACACTTTACACATACACATTCACATTGTTCACTTACACATTTACACATGACACATACACATTACACATTCACATTACACATTTTAGGTGCCGTGACACATAGTCCAAACCACCAAAGAAGGACATATACACATCACATTACACATAGACGCCATCTAGGCAATTCAATGGCGACTCTTGGACTGCGCAGACCGGGAGAACAAGTCTCCACCCTAACCAGTGGTACTTGTCCACCTCCAGGATTTCCCCCTAATGCCCATAGGGTCACTTACACATTGAACTTCTCAGGGGGACTTTTCCCTGATACAGTTCCACTGCCCTCTACGGAAGCAATGTCACATTGGCACAGTTACACATTTACACATTTTACCAGTTTGCACATGGTTTTACACATAGCACTTTTCATCTCATTCACTTTCTCACTCATACGCAATTCTCTATTTTTCCTGACATGGCACTACAGATTTCAGGAGTTTAACACACCGTATTTCACCAATCAGTTGGGTCTAAGCAATATCTAATCCCATTACGATAACATACATAGATTACTATATTTCACATGGGAAAATACATAACTCCTTATATACTAGTCCAAATGACCTGAAATTTTAACCACATGCTATTTTCAGGTTCAAGATCATACATTCAATTTTTCAGATTTTTCTGAGCTAAATAGAATTTACAGAAATCAAATACCTAATTCGCATGCCATTCACATTTAAGTTGACATGGAGTTTAACACATCATGTAATTTTGCCACTTACTGTTTGAACAGGGGTTACTGTCACATGCATAATGTGAGAATACAGAATTTACCCTAAATCATACAATTGTAGATCGATCACCACCAATCATTCTTGCATGCCGTTTTATTTACCGAACCGAGTTTATTGGCAATTTATTCAAGCATGGATAATTCACCAAAACTGAGTACATGTATACTGATCTACTACTCTTTATGATCAGACAAAACTGAGGCATTAAGACTAATCCTAATCGTAACGCATAGATTTGGCAAGATCATCAACAAGTCATGCTTACAATTTCATGGAATACACTCTCCTAACATTCACCACCACACATCACACTCATCCACATATACATTTAACAATATACATAGTGTATAGGGTTAACATATATCCTCATCACGGAAACCATACCGAAATAGTGTATAGGGAGGCAGAACAGGTCACTGTTCTGTCCAGAACTTGGCGGCGGTCTCTCTGGCCGCTGACTCAGGGTCAGCGGCATGGTCGATGGACGCCAAGCATGATATCTGCGTCCATTGACCTTGCCGTCAATGCAGGTCTGTGCAGAAACACAGACCCAGCTCTCAAGTTTGGGTGAATGGGAGGGTCTAGGACTCGAGGGAAAATCCATAAAAATAATAGAAACGACCTAGACACATACGGGGACATCATGGTTAGGTCACTTGCCTTTTAAAAATTGCTCTAAAGGGTCTAGGGTGTTGGTGAAGCCCTCCTTGGGCAGTCCCAGAAGGTGCAGAAACGCCTCCTAGATCTTCTTCCTCGGGCTCCTGGATGATTTCCACAGCAAGGGGTTGTCGGGGAAGCCTCCTCCTTTGCTCCAGCTAGCCTCTTGTCGTGGAAGATGGCCGGATCTAGCTCCAGGAAGTCGGATCTTTGGGTTGCAAGGTGGGGGTTTTTCTCAGTTTTCTTCTAGGGTTTTCTTTCTCTCTTTTTCTCCTCTTGCAAGGTGAAGAGAGGGTGGGAAAGGTAGCTCCGGGTTCAGACTTAAGGAGAGGCCTCTCTCCCCTCTTAGGGTGACTTGACAGCCCTCAGAGCCGTTTGGGGACAGCCCCCCAATGGCTGGCTTTCTTGTTTCAGAAGTTTGCAGCTCTGCTGCGCATGCAGGCCAGAGAGATTGGCGTCCATATCGCTGGACGCCAGGATTAGTGTTGGCGTCCATGTCTGGACGCTGACACCACCTCAACGCCATGGGTCGACGCCAATCTGGCCTTCGGCCAGAACTCTAAAACATGCAGAAAATGCACACCATGCATATATACATGAAATTGGTATACGGTAGTGTATCCATACTATCATCATTCAATACATGCATTATTTACATATATATAAACACATGTACACGTAATGGTACTAATTAATACGTACGTAAATACGTATATACATACACAAGCACAAATATACACACATAAATACAAATAACGCGACGGAAATTCAAGGGCCTTACAGAATCAATAGAGATGAGTTGCTATTCATTGATTAATATAAAAGATAAAGTAGAAAAGTATTTGAAAGCTGTGGAGCATTAATTGCACAAGACGACAAAATATGGTTGTATCGCTTACACAAGTAGAAAACTATAGAGCCAAAACGAATAAAATAAGGAGAGAGAATAAGATCGATTTATATAGAGAGGGGCAATATTTTACTCTGAAATAAATTGATGTATTTCTGTTATGTGTAGATAAATCTTTTACAAATTGCACATGCCTATTTCCCGTCTGAGAGAGGTAATCTCTCTTCAGGTAAGGCCTTTGTAAAATGTCTTCTAATTGACTTAAGGTATCTATAAAAAATAACTAAATTACCATTTTTCCATATGATTTCTAATGAAATGATACATAACCTCAATTTGTTTGGTCCTCGAGAGCTGCACAGGATTTTTGGTGAGATTGATAGCACTGGTGTTGTCATATAGCAGTGGAATAGTCTTGATGTGCAGTCCATAATCTTCAAGTTGTGTTTGATCCAAAGAAGTTGTGTACAATAGCTCCTAGCAGCCATATATTCAGCTTCAGTAGTTGATAAGGCTACTGAGATTTGTTTCTTTGAAGATCATTGAATTAAACATCTTGCAAGAATTGAAAACAACCACTGGTGCTTTTTCTATCCACTTTGCATCCAGCATAGTTAGCATCTAAGTATCCAATTAAATTTATCTTACAAGTTTAGGATACCACAGACCTAAGTTATGAGTATGAGCTAAATATCTGAAAATCAAATCAGATGAGATTCCTTAGGATCAGATTGATACCTAGCACACATGCATACACTAAATAAAATATCAATTCTGCTAGCAGTCAAGTAAAGCAGTGAACCAATCATACCTCTATAAAATTTTGGTCCACCTTCTTACCTCTAGATCACTATCCATCCTTGTTGATGTGTTCATTGGAGTAGATAAGGCTTTGCATTGTCAAATCCAAATTTCTTTAATAATTCCTTGGTGTATTTTATTTGACTAATGTGAGTTCCTTCTTTGCTTGCTTGATTTGTAATCCAAGAAAGTAGTTGAGCTCCCCCATCATGCTCATCTCAAATTCTCCCTGCATCAACTTTTCAAAGTACTTGCACAGAGATTTATCAGTAGATCCGAAGATAATGTCATGAACATAAATTGTACAATTAATATATTTTTAGCACAAGATTTAATAAATAGAGTGTTGCCTACTTTGCCTCTAATGAAATCATGATTTAACAGAAATGCACTAAGTCTTTCATATCAAGTTCTAGGTGCTTGTTTTAGACCATATAATGATTTATACAGTTTAAGAACATTTTAGGATTTCTATGTCTTCGAAACTAGGAGGTTGTTCTACATAGACCTCCTCCTTTATAAAACCATTCAAAAATACTGATTTAACATCCATTTGAAAAAGTTTTAAATCTAATGTCGATGCATAAGCTAATAATATCCAAATAGCCTCATGTCTAGAAACTGGTGCATAGGTTTCATCAAAATCTATGCCTTCCTCTCGGGAATAGCCTTGAGCAACCAATCTAGCCTTATTTCTAGTAATAACACCAGCTTCATCCAACTTGTTTCTGAACACTCATTTGGTGCCAGTCACAGAATGATCTGATGGTCTAGGAACAAGAGACCAGACTTGGTTTCTTTGAACTGATTTAATTCATCTGCATGGCTAGAATCCAAGATTCTTCACTCAATGCTTCATTGACTGTCTTAGGCTCAATTTGAGAAACAAAAGCTAAATAATCATAAGGAATAATTTTACCTCTGGTTCTTACCCCAACATTTGGATCTCCAATGATATTTCTCTTGGATGATCCTTCTTATATCTCCATTCCCTAGGAAGATCTTCATGGATTCGATCTTTTTATTGTAGTTCTTCTAGGGGTGGATTTTCATTATCCTTGATAGATACTTCCTTCATTTTATCGGATAGGTCCTCCATACCTTCATCATCACTAACAATTTCCTTCTCAAGGAAGGGTTAGATTCATCAATATAACATGTACAGTTTGCTTATTAATAGACTTCTTTTATTGAAAACTCTATATCCTTTGAGTTTGGAATTGTAACCCATAAAAATACCTTCATCGGATTTTGGATCTAGCTTACCAATGTTTGTCTTACCATTGTTGTGAATGAAGCAAGGACATCCAAATATCTTGAGATGACTGATCTTGGGTTTCTTTTGCTTGTACAACTCATATGTTGTCTTCTTTAATATAGGCATTAGCATAGCTCTATTGATTATATAGCAAGCTGTATTAACTGTCTCTGCCCAAAAATATCTTGGCAAGTTGTATTCAGATAGCATGGTTCTTGCCATATCCAATAATGTTCTATTTTTCCTCTCAGCTAATCCATTTTGTTGTGGTTTTCTTGGTGCTGAGAATTGTGCTCGATTCCTAGATCGTCACAAAATTTGGCAAACTTGTCATTCTAAAATTCTCCTCCATGATTAGATCAAAGACTTATAATACTGAACTTCTTATCTTTCTGAACTAGCTTGCTGAACTTGACAAATGTTTCAAATGTGTCATCTTTGTGTTCTATAAAAGAGGCTTATGTGTATCTTGAGAAATCATCAACAATAACGAATCCAAAAAAATTTCCACCTAGACTGGTAGTCCTCATAGGTCCAAATAAATCCATATGGAGCAGTTCTAGAGGCTTGGAAGTGGTGATAGTTGTCTTTGATTTGAAAGAAGTTTTGGCATGTTTTCCCTTGGCACGTGGTCCACAGATCCTATCCAGTCTTGAATTGATCTTAGGTAAGCCTTCCACTAAATTATGCTTGATGAGCTTTCTAATTCCATCCAAACTAGCATGTCCTGGTCTTCTATACCATAGTTCTACATTTTGCTCTTTGCTTGCTGTCAAGCATACATCTTGACCGTTCAGATCTTCCAAGCATAAAACATAGAGATTTCTTTCCCTTGTAGGCTTCGAAAACTGTTATCCCTTCCTTGATGATCAAACACTTGGATTCTTGGAACTTTACTTGATGACCCTTGTCACATAATTGACTTATGCTAATCAAGTTATGTTTGAGACCTTCAACGCAAAGAACTTCTTCTATCATTGTCTTTTCTTTGCTTCCAACTGATCCACAATCAATTACTGATCTTTTACCATTATCTCCAGTCCTGATAATGAAAATATTTCTTATTTCCTGTCATATACCTTGAGCACCCGTTGTTCAGGTACCATTTTGATGCTCTAAGGCTTTCCTGCAATTAGATCAATGAGATTTAGGTACCCAAGTTCTTTAGGTCATAATTGGTTAGCTTCTACAAACTTTCCTTTTTGAGCCCACTTTAGGTGTTTAGTTGTACATGTATTTTTAGTATGACCAAGTTTGTTACAATGAGTGCAACATAAAATATTATTTAATATTTTGTTTACTTTACTGTGTTTATCCATTTTTGTTTTGTAACTCAGTTCTTGTTTAACTACAAATTTTGGAAAGAGTAAATTTTAGGATATATAATTATTTTTTTATTTTCTGGTGGCATATAACCAATTCCATATTCCTTTTTCCTCATCTTCTTGCCCCTTTTAATATTAAAAGAAGATCTTTCGTTAGTTATATTTTCGATTGTAGCTGTTAATATTCGTTGTCTTTTGTTAATATTTCTATTTCCATCTTTGACTTACTTATAGTTTCCTGATTTTCTATTCAATATTTATCATTTTTGCTTTTTACATCTTCACATAACAACTCATTTCTCCTTTTTAATTCTTGAATTTATTTTTCTAGTTGTTTCATTTCCAATTTTAAATCTAGTTGGTTATCTCAAAACATGCAAAAATTTTCTTGATTGATTTTAATTGTTTACATAAGTCTTTATATTTCGCATATAATTCATTGAACGCTTCTTATATATTATCAAAATCAGAATCAGAATCATACATGAAGTAAAAGAGGAGTCAGAAGTGTAGGATCGAATTCAGAGTATGAACAAATCTAGAAGGGGGGGTTGAATATATCTAACACCAAATTATGCGGAAGCTTAAGCAATTCAAAGATCACTTCGATTTATAGATCTATTCAGTAGAAACTATTACTGATCTGAAGTGCGTATGTGTGAATTGTGTGAATAAAATGTGTGAAGCAGTTGTACAAGTAGTGAAAGTGAAATCCTATGCAAGCATCTAGCGCAAGATACATATCAAACCATTGCACAAGGATTTTTAGGTGGTTCGGAAATCACACCAGTGATTCCTACATCCACCCCTCACACAGTGAGGCTTCACTACTCAAAAAGAGTACAACACACATTGGAGTACGATGACTCCAAAACAACCTTGAGCTCGATGGCCCAAACACACAACCGTGAGTACGACGACTTACAAACTGAGCACGACGACTCAACTGTTGGGTTGAGTGTGTTTTGGAATTTCCTGAAGTTGTATTTTATTGATGACCAATGAACATCACTCATACTTTGATTTTGATGATGACATATTGTGATTTTAATGATGACATATTGTGATTTTGATGATGATATGTTGAACATGTTATACATTTTATACATATCACAATAATGCGTAGACAACATGTTTTTGATGTTTAATATCTCATATCTTAATGATAATATATTGTACTAATGGTTTATGTGTTAAATTTTTAGGTTCACACATTTTTGCCTTGGTAGTGTCGACACTAGATCAAGTCAGGTCGACACTAGACCCAGTTTCCAGCAGAACAATTTTGCAGAACTGGGACAGCAGGTCGACACTAGATCAAGTCAGGTCGACACTAGTCCCAGATTCCAGAAGGTCAGGTCGACACTAGATCAAGTCAGGTCGACACTAGATCAGCGCAGGTCGACACTAGACCCAGTTTCCAGTAGAACAGTTTTGCAGAAATGGGACAGCAGGTCGACACTAGATCAGGGCAGGTCGACACACTCCGGCTGAAACTCAAAATGTGAATTTCTCTGAACACGTGGCTGCTTGGGATTTAGGGGATTTGGCCTAGGTTTCCGTGCCCATGCACCCCAAGGCACTTTATGGACTTATGGGGCTATAAATACCCATGTTCCTTGTACCCCAAAGGCAAGAGAGCCCATACACTTCCAGAAGAAGACTTTTGGCGGCCAAAGGGGGTTCTCCAGATCTGTCTCCATCTCCAGAAGCTGCAAGCCATCCTTTCAAGAGGAAGGACAAGGGAATCAAGGGGAATCCCTGGAGAGAAGGTTGTTGTGCAAGGCAAGGGAGCAAATCCAACTGAAGAGGCTCAGAAGAAGAAGGATTTCTGGAATTCAGATGCCATCAAAGCAGAGCATCGCCAATTGAGGAGAATCTCCATCGATTTCCATCAAGGCTCCTCAATTGAAGCGTCTGCAAGGCCTCTTCATCGAAGAACACTCTTTCTACATCTATTTGTCTTATTTCTAAGTTTGTTCTTCCTTATCGTCAATGAGATTTGTGCATGAAGTTCTGTACAAATTTCTATGTACGAAACTATCTTGAATCAGATCATTGCTAGAGGATCTGATCTCATTTGTGTTTGATCTAGCTTTTGTACTGTGAGCCGTCGAGCTCTGGTTTGTGAGTCGTCGTACTCACTGTGTGGTTTGAGCCGTCGTGCTCAATTTGGAGTCGTCGTACTCCGGTTGTTGTTTGAGCCGTCGTGCTCAGTTTGGAGTCGTCGTGCTCTAGGTGTTTCTTGAGTCGTCGTGCTCAAGGGTGTTGGAGTCGTCGTGCTCCTGTGTGAGTTGTACTCAAGGTTTTTGAGTAGTGTGGCCTCACTGTGTGAGGGGTGGACGTAGGAGTCACTAGAGGTGATTTCCGAACCACCTAAAATCCTCTGTGCAATGGTTTGAATTGTGGTTTGACTTTGTTTTACGCTAGATGCATGCATAGGGATTTCGTTCACACTACTAATTGATTTGCTCACACACACTAATCACACTTCTGATCAGTAAATTGTTTGGGTGATTTGATCTCTGATTCGAAGTAATTTTAAATTGCTTAAGCTTCCGCGTTAATTAGTGTTAGATCTAATCAACCCCCCCTTCTAGATCTGATCCATCCACCCATCCGTTCCTAACAATTGGTATCAGAGCGGGTTAATGTCTGTTACTGATCTGATTTGATTGCTTCTATTTGATCTCTGTGTTAATGCTTGAATTGTTTGCTTGATCTTCCACTATCTCTGTGTGCTTAATCGCTCTGATTCATACTTTGGTAAGTGTTTCCTTCATTGCACCATTAATTTGATTCAATGGATTCCAGTGGGTTCATAGCTGAGGGTCATTCCATTAATAGGCCACCCTTCTTCAATGGGACTGACTACTCCTATTGGAAGAATAGAATGCAAGTCTTCCTTAGAGCCCAAACTATGAAATCTGGAAAGCAGTCGAGGTAGGTCCCTATGAAAACCAGGGAGAGGAAGAAACTTGGACCAGGGAACAGATTAGAAGGGCTACCCTGAACTATAGTGCCATGAATATGATCCAATGTGCAGTCCACCCTAAGGAGTACTCAAGAATCTCTATATGCAAATCTGCCAAGGAAATGTGGGATAAGCTTGAGCTACTCTATGAAGGAACATCCCAAGTAAAAGAAACCAAAGCTAACATTCTTGTTTCTGAATATGAATGTTTATGATGAAATCTGATGAAACAATTTCTGAAATGTTTGCTAGGTTTATGATCATTGTAAATGGACTGAAGGCTTTAGGTAAGGATTATACAGATGCTGACTTGGTAAGGAAAATCTTGCGCTCTCTCTCTTCAATTTGGCACACTAAGGCCACAGTAATTGAAGATTCTAAGGATTTATCCAAAATCTCTTTGGATGAACTCATAGGATCTTTAATGACTTATGAAATAAATCTGAAGAGAAATGAAGAACACATGCTTAAGGCTAAACCAGTAGAACTTAAGGCTTCATCAAGCAACAAAGAGAAAGATCAAGAAACATCAAGTTCTGATGAGTCTGAGTCTAATGAGGATGAACTTGACATCATGACTAGACAATTCAGAAAATTTTTAAAATCAGGAAGAGGAAAATTCAATGGAAAGAAAAAATATTCTTCTAGTAAAAGGAATGCTCCTTCTTCAAATTTTAATGCTAGCAGAAATCAAAAAACTGATGAAGATATTGTTTGCTACAGGTACAACAAGAAAGGACACATGAAAGGTGAGTGTCCTGAGATCAAAAAGGACAAATACGAGAAGAACAACAAATTGAAGAAGCCAAAAGCCATGATTGCAACTTGGTCGGATGAAGACCAAAGTGAGGATGAAGAAGAGAACTCTTCAAGTTCAGCAAAAGAGGAGTTATGCTTTATGGCCAACAGCAGTGATGGAAAGGATTCACAAAGAAAAGGAGCAAAAAGAAATTAACAAGCACTTATGGCAAAGAAGAGCTTCAATGAATCCAGAAAATCAACAATTCAAAAGACTTTGGCTCTAACTGCACATTCCAAGAGCTCAGAGCATTCTGCATCCTCTCCAGAAAACAAGAGTTCAAATGGGTCTACAAGATCAGATAAATCAATTCTAGATCCATTTATGAATTCTAATTCTGATTCTGATGCAGATGAAGGCATGTCTTATGCTGAATTGGTTGAGTTCTGTGAGAAGATACAAAATCTTAATGCAAAGCTGAACACTAAGAATAAAGATTTGAAAAAGACTTTAAAACATTGCCATAAAGAAATTGAAAATTTAACAAATACACTTGAATTGCTCCAGAACAATGATAAAGACTTTTCAGAAGAAAACGAGAATTTGAAAAATGAAGTTGAAAAATTAAATTCTGAGAAAGAGAATTTGGAAGATGAAGTCCAAATCTGTGAAACTAAACTGAATGGATTGAAAGAAAACCATGAGCTATTGAAATCAAAAGTTATTGATCTGGAAAATGAAAATGGAAAATTGATTGATCTCAATGAAAACTTCAAATTTGATAATGATCAATTAAACAAACAGATTTCTAACATGGCTCATGATCATCAATAAATGAGAGATGCAAACAACTTGTTGAAGAAAATCATCATCTAAAAAGGAAGATTGAATGCTTGTTCCATGACAGACCATTGGACAATGATGTAGCAATTTGAGTAATAAAATTGCCGATTTGGAAAAACAAATTGCTCAATTTGAAAATGAAAAGAACAAGATGAAAAATGGTTTGGATGTCATGCTAAATAAACTTCAAATTTCAGAAAAAGAAGTTGTTGCATTAAAAGCTGAAAAACAGAAGCTTGGACATGAAGTGAAAAATACTAAAAATACAAGTCTTGCTTCTGTGAGAGATAATAAAAATGAAAATAAAACAAAATTAAAATTTGTTAAAGCTGTTGCAAACAAGAACTCTGCTAATTCTAATGAAAAACTAGTGAAAGTTCTTGTTCAGAAAAAAAGGAGAATGCTACTGTCAAGAAGATTCATCTACCTTCTCCATCAGTTCAAAAAGCTCCAAGGCAAGTTCCAAATTCACATCATGCCAAGAGCCACCAAAAGGTACCCCCTTCTCCTCATGGTAAGCCTCCTCATATGAAAAGGAGATTCCAGCAAATGCATACATGCCAAGGTAAGAACCAGGTAAGAAATGCTCTCATTTGCTTTAATTGTAATAAACCTGGTCATCTTGCCAAACATTGCTGGAATAGAAATCAAAATTTCAATAAACATGTCAAATCAGTCCAATGCTTCACATGTCATAAATTTGGGCATACTTCTAGGGAATGTTGGCATAGAATTGATAATCTTGTGCATGCTCCCATGTTTCATGTCAATGTACATAAGAATAAAGATCATGTTCATGCTGAAAACACTCAGAAATTCTATGTACGTGAAAAAGGAACTTTTGCACAAAAGATCTCTTCTGAATTCCATGTTAAAAATCTCAATGATAAAAATCTGAAAAATAGAAAACAAAATGTTCAGTATGTCAGTGGTGTATTTTATACCAATAGCTCTAAGACTAGAAACCAAGATTCCAGTGTTTCTAGTCTTCAGAAAAATGCACCCAATATCAAATCCTTTTGGATTTAAAAATCATTGTTGCAAATTCATGGAAGATCCTTAGGACCCAAACAAGTTTGGGTTCTAAAATGTGCTGCTTGAATGCTGGATGCATGGATCCTTGTAGTCAATTTCAAGATGAAGGCTTCATGACTAAGGCTACAAGGAAAGTAAGTGAAGAGAATGAAAGAAAATGAAAATCTCACCAAGTAAATGCTTCTGAGAGATTCCCTGCTAAATAAAAACTGAAATCAATTGGGACTCTTATGCAAAGATCAATTGGTATATCAAATGGTGAACTGTGGAAAGACAAGTCATGCTTGTCTGGAAACTATCATTATGTGTGAGGAATAACCTCCGCCAAGTACCAATGATCTTCTTGTGTAAGAGTCATTAATTTTTAAAAATCCAAAAATTAGAAAACTTCATGAAAACATAGATGCATTGAGCAAGGTAAAAAGAAAATCTGGAACTAATTCTGTTCATAGTTCTATCAATGAAAGAAATGCATCTATACCAAAAATAATATCACTTTGGATTCAGAAATCTTTGTTGCACTCTAACATTGATTTCATTGCAGGACCCAAGCAAGTGTGGGTCTCAAAAACCAGCTTGATCAGCAAGCTGAGGAGTCTTGCAGCCATACATTGTAAATGGATTCAAGATATTGGTTGTGCAAGGCAAGAAATGATTGGAGAACACAGGTAAAATCTTTGAAAAGCAATTGAAGTCCTCTCAGGTAAAACTTCTTTATCATTTCAAATTTGAATTGCCTGAATTGAAATGAATGTTTAATTTTATCTGAAAAATGAGAAATGTGTTTCAATGGTACTCCCAACAATGAACTTTGTGTCATAACAATTGGAATCATCTTTGTGTTATCATGCTTGCTTAACTGTGCCCATGATTCTGTGTGCATATCAACTGCTTTGATTTTTTGGTATATTAAATAATGACATGTGGAAAAATAAGTTATGCTTGTTGGAAACTTTCATTATGCGTGAGTAAAATACTCCGCCAAGTACCAAAAGTCATGTTATGCTTAAAGCTAATGGTGTGCATAATCATGTGTGAATTGCTTACTAGCTTTTTCATTCCATGCACATATTAAGGGGGAGTAAATTTGAAAAAGTGCAAAAATGTTCTTGAAAATGCAATGAATTTTATGCATATCTTATGGGGGTGTAAGTCAAAAGAATTTTTGAGTGAAATGCTGGAGAAATATTCCTTCATATCTGATTTATTAACAACTCCCATTCAGTTTGTTGACAAATGTTCTTACAACTAAAATCATCACTCTCACATTGCATTGGCATTCTTGGTATATCAAATGGTGATTTGAAGAAAGACAAGTCAGACTTATCTGGACACTTTCACTATGTGTGAGTATATGTCTCCACCAAGTATCAAGAGCCTTGTATGCAATTGTTGAGGGGGAGTCATTGTCTTTCAATAAAAACATTCATGTTCATTCTGCCTTCACTTCATTCCATTCCTATTCCTCCTATAATCCTAATGTTCACCTTGTGAAGGGGAGTTACATGAAAGGGAGAAGTCATTGTTACATTCCTTGACCTTACTTGTCTATTTTGAACCACAAACTCATCAGAATTTTTGAGTCCTTGTGCTATTTTCTTATGAGAGAATTAAAACATTGAAACTAAAATCATTGTGCATTTAGTTTAATTTCAAAGATTCAGTATCATTTCAAGGTCATGCAATCTTAATACTGAATGTCTTTAAAATACCTTGCAAAACACTTGTAGGCACATGAGTGGCTTTAATATTTCACATGTGTATGTTTAAGCTTTATTTTTACCACATGTTAAGAATATTTTTTCTAAATTCGTAGTCATGACTTTTCTGGTCAAAGCAAACATATTCCTGTAAAACATCAAAAGAAAAAATGATCAATCTGGAAAGATACAAACAGAGCAATGGAAATTCTTGAACCACTGAGTAACGGGCCATTTCACCTAAAAAGTGATTTGTTTCGCGTCAAAAAGTGGAAATAAAAGTTTTTCAACTATGTATAAGATAATGAAAGTTAAACCACTGAGTAATCAGGAGGTCTTACATCTGATCAATGTGATCTCTTGCACTGAAAAGTGAGATTTAACTAATTATTCTTGTATTCTTTCCCAGTTCAAAATAAAACAAATCAAGACAAGATAGAAAAGCTTAAGACCTTAATAAAGTTCATGTTTTTTCTAAGTTTAGACCTATTATTCAACATTGTGTTAAACTTAAAGCTCATAACATCCTTGTTAAATACTTCTGCTCACTCATTTAGGTCACTTTATTTCACATTTGCATCATTAATTTAACCACATTCAGCTCATTATAATTTACTATTCTTTGTGTTGAGTGTGTCTTTGTGATTAAATTTTGTTGCTCAATAACAAAAACACAATAATGTCTCTCATATGTCAATATCATTTTGCCTCATTTATTTTGATCATTTCTGAACATTCCTTTCCCACATTTCATCTCTTGGTCTCCAACCATCTTTGTCTCTCTCTCTTGTATATCTTTTTGATGCTGTCAAAAAGGGGGAGAAAGGTCTCTAGTGGGAGAAAGTTCAAAGGGGAGAAAGTTATTTAAAGGAGAAAGGTCTCTAGGGGGAGAAAGGTCAAAGGGTGTATATGGTCAAAGAGGGAGTTATTGTAGTCAAGGGAGTCAGTTATTGGGAGATTGTGCATATGTTTTGTCATCATCAAAAAGGGGGAGATTGTTGGGTTGAGTGTGTTTTGGAATTCATAAAGTTATATTTTATTGATGACCAATGAACATCACTCATACTTTGATTTTGATGATGACATATTGTGATTTTAATGATGACATATTTTGATTTTGATGATGATATGTTGAACATGTTATACATTTTATACATATCACAATAATGCTTAGACAACATGTTTTTGATGTTTAATATCTCATATCTTAATGATAATATATTGTACTAATGGTTTATGTGTTAAATTTTCAGGTTCACACATTTTTGTCTTGGTAGTGTCGACACTAGATCAAGTCAGGTCGACACTAGACCCAGTTTCCAGCAGAACAATTTTGCAGAACTAGGACAGCAGGTCGACACTAGATCAAGTCAGGTCGACACTAGTCCCAGATTCCAGAAGGTCAGGTTGACACTAGATCAAGTCAGGTCGACACTAGATCAGGGCAGGTCGACACTAGACCTAGTTTCCAGCAGAACAGTTTTACAGAAATGGGACAGCAGGTCGACACTAGATCAGGGCAGGTCGACACACTCCGGCTGAAACTCAAAAACGTGAATTTCTCTGAACACGTGGCTGCTTGGGATTTAGGGGATTTGGCCTAGGTTTCCGTGCACATGCACCCCAAGGCACTTTATGGACTTATGGGGCTATAAATACCCATGTTCCTTGTACCCCAAAGGCAAGAGAACCCATACACTTCCAGAAGAAGACTTTTGGCGGCCAAAGGGGGTTCTCCAGATCTGTCTCCATCTCCAGAAGCTGCAAGCCATCCTTTCAAGAGGAAGGACAAGGGAATCAAGGGGAATCCCTGGAGAGAAGGTTGTTGTGCAAGGCAAGGGAGCAGATCCAACTGAAGAGGCTCAGGAGAAGAAGGATTTCTGGCATTTCAGATGCCATCAAAGCAGAGCATCGCCAATTGAGGAGAATCTCCATCGATTTCCATCAAGGCTCCTCAATTGAAGCGTCTGCAAGGCCTCTTCATCGAAGAACACTCTTTCTACATCTATTTGTCTTATTTCTAAGTTTGTTCTTCCTTATTTCGTCAATGAGATTTGTGCATGAAGTTCTGTACAAATTTCTATGTACGAAACTATCTTGAATCAGATCATTGCTAGAGGATCTGATCTCATTTGTGTTTGATCTAGCTTTTGTACTGTGAGCCGTCGAGCTCTGGTTTGTGAGTCGTCGTACTCACTGTGTGGTTTGAGCCGTCGTGCTCAATTTGGAGTCGTCGTACTCCGGTTGTTGTTTGAGCCGTCGTGCTCAGTTTGGAGTCGTCGTGCTCCAGGTGTTTCTTGAGTCGTCGTGCTCAAGGGTGTTTGGAGTCGTCGTGCTCCTGTGTGAGTTGTACTCAAGGTTTTTGAGTAGTGTGGCCTCACTGTGTGAGGGGTGGATGTAGGAGTCACTAGAGGTGATTTCCGAACCACCTAAAATCCTCTGTGCAATGGTTTGAATTGTGGTTTGACTTTGTTTTACGCTAGATGCATGCATAGGGATTTCGTTCACACTACTAATTGATTTGCTCACACACACTAATCACACTTCTGATCAGTAAATTGTTTGGGTGATTTGATCTCTGATTCGAAGTAATTTTAAATTGCTTAAGCTTCCGCATTAATTAGTGTTAGATCTATTCAACCCCCCCTTCTAGATCTGATCCATCCACCCATCCGTTCCTAACATCAACATAAACCCTGGAGCACGACGACTCCAAACTGAGCACGACGGCTCAACCACACAGTGAGTGCGACAACTCACCAACCAGAGTGCGATGGCTCACAACACACAGTGAGTACGACGACTCACAAACCAAAGCGCAATGGCTCACAATACACAGTGAGTGCGACGACTCA
>JACBKR010002814.1:0-32870 GCA_014218235.1 Colocasia esculenta | reverse complement strand
ACTATACATAATTCGACTGTCATTTTACACATGATTCAATTGCCAATTATACATAATTCGACTGCTACAGTATTACATATAATTCGACTGCTACAGTATTACATATAATTCGACTGCTACAGTATTACATATAATCGACTGCTACAGTATTACATATAATTCGACTGCTACAGTATTACATATAATCGACTGCTACAGTATTACATATAATTCGACTGTTACAATATTACATATATTCGACTGCTACATATAATTTGACTGCTACAGTATTACATATAATTTGACTGCTACATATTACATATAATTCGGCTGCTACAGTATTACATATAATTTGACTTCCATATAGTGGAGTTAGCCAGATTTCTGTGTGTTCTGTCAGGGCTGTTTCCTTCCAAAAGTGTCAGCAGAACCTCTGTAAGACTATAAACTCATACCTTATTTACATTCCATATCATTTAAGTAATGTTTCATTTACTTAAGATATTATATGTAAATAAGGAAGTACCCCCCATTTGAATCCATAAAAATGTCAGAAAAATCATATCTCTTACCAACAAAAAGTCAACTCTTCATCCGAAGAAGAAAAACGAGATTTTGGCGATTCCATCAAAATAGCGTCTTTCTACTCTCTCACAATTTGGCCTACCTAAAAATATCATAATTCAAGTAACCTAGTAGAATGATAAAAATCCAAGGTCCGATGAAAAATGATAAACACACATATGCCTTCTCCAATGGAGCCCTCTCCTACTGAAGGAAAAGTCAAATCTGCGCATTCCTGATTTTGCATTAATATGACTTTTACATTGATATGTTATCACCTCCTGTGTATAAACTCTCATTAAAACTTCACCCTATTAACCTAGCAAGCTACCATCTTCTTTTTCTTTAGTCCTATCACTATAGAACTCATTCATATTGTGTACTTTACCCTCCTTCAATTATTCTGGAAGTATCACTTCCAAATAGTACTCAGTTGACTCTAATTTCCTATAACTGAATTCGTAAGACCTTGACCTCCTGGGAGTCTGAATGTTTGAGTGCACCTGTTAATTATATATGAACAACCTGTGATGACCCCACTTGACTGATATGCCTGTGCAAATAGGGCTAGTCCAGTCCTAGGAGGAGCATCCGAATTCATTTACCGGCCATATGGAATGATAAAGGGCACTGACTGTTTAGCGAATGGCTGGTCCAGTCCTGGGAGGAACACCTGAATTCATTACTGGTCGTACGGAATGATAAAGGGCAACTGGATGTTTGGCATAGCATCAAATCCTGCTTGATTATGGTCATCACATTCCTACCCTATGTGAATATATATATGGATGTTGGGCATAGCATCAAACACTGCTTGATTATGGCCATCATGTTTCTATCCTGTGTGAACATATATATGTAAGCCAACTGGATGCTTGGCATAGCTTCAAACACTGCTTGATTATGGCCATCATGTACCTGTCCTGTGTGAATGTTTATATGAGCCAGAATTTCTGAGCTGCACTGTAAATTTCGGAGCATGTTTGTACGACAATATTACCGTTCCAATTTCACTGTCATGATAAGACACTTACTTGCCCTTCTTTGATATAAATCATGTCCTCTATCTTGATTATTTCACCTCTATGACAAGATGTTTACTTGTCCTACTTTGATATCAATCATGTCCTTTATCTTGGTTATCATGTATTTCAACTCTCTTGATTTGAAGATTTGAATTCTACTGGGCTAGTTAGCTCACCAAATTCCACTTTTTTAGGTTATCTACAGTTCTAAGGCAGGATATCGGGATTTGCGGGCGGAGAGATCAATCCTTGCAGCATTTAAGTTTGAGTTGTAAATGGAAAGTCATGTAATACATGTAGAATGTTAATGAATAAATATTATTTTTATTTAATAAAGCCCGAGCAAATTTTCTGCTCAATTAATTGGAGTTCTACTATTGATTCCTCTTGCGTTCACGTTCCGGCATTTAGAGCTATATTAAATGACGAGACGTGACAGAACGAGTCATAAAGGAGACTCTTAATATCTAATATCTTTAAATATTCTTTAAAATCTCTCTTCGTCGATAGGGGTGGCAATGGGTCGGGCCTGGACCGGACTTAGGTTGGCCCAGGTCCAGTTCAGTCTTAAACCGACCGGCCTGAGTTTGGCCAGGTTTTTAGAAACCCAGCCCGGCTCAGGACGATTATGTGAGGCCCGGCCCAAGCCCTGCCCGATCCAGTTTGACCTTTTTAAAGATATTCTTAATGTTTTTTATTTATTTTTATAATAAAATTGATGTTCGTTGAATCAAAATAATAACATAAAATAAATATTAGACTAATCTAAATAATTTATTTCTAATTGTGACAAATAAAAATAAATATTAAGTTATTAAACATAGCTCCACAACACAATTTTCAATCCAAATTTCAGAATATTAAAATTGTCGTCGTGTCACTTATTTTTAAAAAAAAATAACGGGCCACCAGATCGCCTAGGTCGGGCCGAGTCAATTCTGGGCCCGACCCCAATCTTACTCCGGGCCGGGCCGAGCCAAACCAGACTCAAAATTTAAATGAGATTAAAATATTCGACCCAAGTCCATATAAAATCGGACTGGGCCACCGGACCTTCAGACTGACCTGGCCCAGTTGACACCCCTATTTGCCGACCCATACTGTAGTTGGAGATCTTTTGGGCATGGGTAAGTAGCTGGAAAGAGAAGAGGAAATGCAAGGAACCCTAGTTCATGGAGCTCTTCATCAGTTTCAACTCCTAACACATAGATTTGATCTTAAAGTAGGTGTTTTCATAGGTAAAATCAGAACACAAAAAGGAAAACAAACCTACATACGGACCACACCTTTCTCATATTTCTTTCTCCTTGAAAAGTAGGGGTGTCAATGGGCCGGGCCTGGACCGGGCCTGGACCGGGCCTTGCTAGGCCCGGCCCAGGCCCGATTTTTTAAAAGCCGGCCCGGGCCCGGCCCAGGCCCGGGGTTAGGCCCGGTATGGGTGGCCCGGCCCGGCCCAGGAAAAGCCCGAAAAAGCCCGGCCCGGCCCGAAAGCCCGGAAAAATATTATTTTTATTTATATAATATATAATTTTAATATATATACTATAATACTCTAAAAAATAATATATATTTTACTTATATCTATATTAACATTTAACTTGTAAAAGATTATGTTTTGAGTAGATTTATTGTAGAAAAAATATATATAATTCTCTTTCTAAATATAAAATTCATACTTAATAGAAATTATATTATATTTTCGGGCCGGTGGGCCCACCGGGCCGGGCCTCACAAAGCCCAAGCCCGCCCTATTTTTTTCTGGGCCGGACCGGACCGGGCCAAAAAATTTTAACGGGCTTATTTTCTCGGCCCAAGCCCGGTTAAAACTGGGCCGGGCTTGCGGGCCTCCGGGCCGGCCCGACCCAATTGACACCCTATTGAAAAGTTGTTTGTTTCTTAATTTGATCAAACAATTACGTTAATAAATATCATAGTAATTATGAATATTGAATGAGATATGTTAAATGCGGTTTCAACCAGATCAATCATACTACATAGTCAGATTACTTTCGGAGAGTCATAATCCTAGAATATATGACATCTTAGACGAGCCCCATTACCTTAGAATGAAATTAATTACCTTCGACAGTAGAAAAGTATTTTAAAGGAAACAGGATACACTATCCTTACGTATAAAATAAAAAAGCCAAGTAGAATATTATGACATGACACATCTACCAGAGTTTTTTGCGGCATATTTGGTTGGAGAAAGGCTTATTGTATTTGTACATTGCATTTTAAGTGCAATGTGACTAGGCAATAATCTATATGGCATCCCTCACATGAGGAGTGATAAAATGGCTATCCAATTGTTAGATATCACATGGATTTGTTCCCTAGTTAAAGTACAATGTGAAAGTGCAATAAGTTTTTCTCATTTGATTGTGGTCGATTAGTAGTTATTTTGATATCACTATTACAATAGTTGTTTGATTATATTTATAGGTAGAATTTCTTGGCATTGGACATCTAACATGCATCTATATTCTTCATATTAGAAATATCACCAAAAATTATGGAAATATTGGGATTCTCATTGATTTTGGTGATAACAAATCTCTAGTGATTTAAATAGTAATGTACTTATCCAAGTGTTTTTCGGGTCTAGGATTTCAACACCATCATGCAGCATCAACTTTGAGGTGTGATCTACCTGTGATTCCTTTTAGGTAATATGAGGCGAGAATTTGAAACTTTATTATTTATTTTAGGTTCTAGGACTTTATGATAATCGAATATGGATTCAGAGAGTCTATCTCAGATTCAACAATTTTATGAAAATAATTATGAAAATTTTAAAGAAAATAATTATAACCCAACTTTTGAAATAGATTCAGATAACGACTCAATAAATTCTCAAAAGAAGAAATAATGGCTACAGAACCTATAATAGAAGAAGCTCAATCTTCTACAAGAACTCAAAATAACCCTGAGAGAAAAAGGACAGCAGATAGTACTCAATACACTTATAATTTTAATATTCCTTATAAAGTATTTAATTCTAGTCAACCAGAAATTCCTCCAAATGAAAAATTATTTTTTGACAAATATCAGTTCTTTAAACAGAAGCTACTTCAGACCCATATGTCTTAATATAGACAACATTCCTATATTTAAAAGATCAGAAACAATAATTCTTTGGTCTAGAAAAATATCTGCTCTACCAATGCAATATCCAAACCTTACTACAAAAGAATTATTTAACCTTGCTTTAAGCAAACTAGAAGGTAGTTTAGCATTCACCTTAGAAAATATACAAAATACTACAGAGATGATATATATATCCGCAATTTCCTTAATTTTCATGATATGATAGGACATTTTCGTAATCTTATATTACAATACATTTGTGCCAGTACTATAAATGATCCAAAAATTATAGAAATGATAGAATCCACTCTATCGCGTATAAAAATATGTAATATTTGTTTTATAGAACCATTTTCTAGATTATATTCATCTCTTGTATGGAGATTACCATTAACAAAAATCAGTCATGGGAACTTGAATATTTCAATAAATTACCACCTCCATGGGACGATAATTGTAAAAACCATATCATATTACCTTACAACAAGTACAATCAGAAAGAGCTAGTGTAGATAATTTAGCCACTCGTATGAAATGTGCTATAGATATTTATCATATTTGTTGCAAACATGCCGCCTTACAAAAATCATATCATAATTCAAAGTTTGTCTTAAAAGCTTCAAGAACACCCAAACAGGCTTGTCAAGATGTAGCACCTACTTATATTTTTGGTTGTCAACCATTACGTAGTAAACCTAATATACAAAAACCTCGATTTCCTAGGCCATACTTTTTACCTTGGAAAAATAATTCAAATCTTCCCCTTAATACAAGATCTCCTCCAAGATATAAAAGATTTTATAAATTCTCTAGACGACCTAGACGAATCAGACAATTTAATAGATATTTAAAGAGAAAACCTGAGTTTAAAAAGAAATGTAAATGTTTTAAATGTGGTGAACAAGGACATTATGCAAATGAATGTCCTAATAAAAAATCGGTAACAAATCTTATAGAAGATATGAACATAGTCAATGAATTATATGATATAATAACTGGAGCTAATATCTCAAATGAAGATATAGATCAATATCAATATGAAATAGAAAGTGTAATAGCAGAAACTGATATAGAGGAAATCCTTTAGATGATTACTATGAAGATAACTCTTATGAACCACATCCATATGAGGATCCAAGAATATATCCTAGATATGAAAACCCATATGAAAACCTTAGCTATGAGTTTGAAAACATAGATTTAGAATTCGATAATGATAATGAAAACATACATAATATAAATATGGTTTCAGAAAAGGATGTAGAAGAGTTAACAATTCATGAACAAGATACAGACGATTCAAATAAACAGTTAATAATATTTGACGAATCACTATATAATAAAATTCAAAATTCATCATGGCTAATAGAAAAAAATAAGGTATATAATTTCAAATGGAATTTCCTTAGACAAAATAAATTCTTCATAGAAAGATTTGAAAGAGTAACTGATTCCGAAGAAATAAATAGTAATATAACTAAGATACAAATAATTAATAAAGAACAAATAAGACAAGTGTTAAATAGTATTAATGATAAAAAGAAACAAAAGATGAAATATCTTCATCTTGGATGCATAGATATAACTATTAAAGCTAATTTTCGAAGAGGTATAAACTCTCCTTCACTATATTATATCTGATAATAGACTTCTTACTCCATCTCAATCAATAATAGGAATGATTCAGAGTAACTTAATTTATCAATATTTAAAATTTCGAATTTTCCTCAATATGCTATCAGTTTAAATGATAAGAACCTAGAACAAAGCTTTTTATTTACCATGAGTAGCAGAATATAGATGCAACAGGGAAGTAAACCCTTAACAATAACCACTATAATTTACTAGCCTCTTTATCTGAAAATAATGATATCCCCACTAAACCACTTCCTGAAAATATCATCATATTAGAAGACCAATTAAGTTATTCAGAAATAATAGAACCTAGGCAAGAAGCTATAATTCTACCTCAAAATTGGTTTATATCAATAGATAAACTTAGAGAGAACAACCCAATATAAACAAAAACTAATGATAGAGGACAATACAATTAAAATTAAAAGATCTCTTACTCTACCAAGACAACTACAAATTAAAGATTTAGATGCCTTAAGTAATACAGGGGAATCCTCCTCTAATTATCAATATGCTAGAAAATCATTTAGTCTTCAGAGATATTTAGCACATGAACTTCCAAAGAAGAACATATTGAAATAAATAGCAAATATGCCAACCTAGTTACAGTTCTCATAATCATAATTTATGGAGCTGAAAATAAACAAAAACTGTTAATGCTTTAATAGACTCAGGAGCCTCATGTCTCGTGTCAATATCAATGTCATAGAAAAACAAGTAAGACCTGCAAAGGAGAGAAGACAGTATATTACTTTTGAGAATAAGATAATAGAATTACAATATGAAGGATGTGTTTCTCATCTATCTATATTAGATGTAAATAATGTTTCACATACTATACAATTTGATCAATTATATGCAAATCAGCAAGATACGATTGCATTATTAATAGGAAATGATATCTTAGATAAACTTCACCCTATCACTGTAAATCCAAATACAATAACGTTTACATTTGATCAAAAACCTATAACAATTAATAGGACTATAGAACCATTTAGTTCTATAAGAATGGAAGTAGCATACCCCAAAAGAATATATTTTCATAAAAACCAATCTTTATTCAGCATAAAATATGATTCTAATACTTTATGGCCTGAAGAATCAGAAATAGGTTTTACTATATTAGTAACGAAACGGTTACAATATTTCTTACGAAAGAATCATATTATCCACAGGTATAGGATTTCAATTTCCCCCTACATATTTTGGTATTATAAAAGGAAAAAATGGATGGTTAAAAATGTAGACTTAGATATTATTGAAGGTGTAATTAAACCTTCCTATTCTGGTGAAATAAAAGTTATCATTAGAAACTGTGAGTCAGATAGATTATCAAAATAACAATAAAATGAAATTGATTGATATAATAATTCACAAACAAGTTGAATGGAATTGTCAAAACAGGGAAATTGGATTATAATATATATCAAAGAACCCAATAATAAAATACATATGCTAATCCCTATTATAGATACAGATGCTACTAAATCCATTACAGATAATGTTCCCTGGCTTGATAAATACAAGCAACACTAGTGGAGCCAAAATTCTTCTCTGGAATCATTGGAGAAATCTCTTCTACCCATGTAGCTAGAGATGTACCAATATATATTCAAGATAAGAATGATATCGAAGAGGAATTTATAATCCCGGAATTATACCTTATCAATCAATCTATAGGAAAAATGATTCTAGGAAATAATTTTATTAACCAATATTCTCCAATCACAATTGATCGATTGTATAATATCTTTACTAAAGATAAAAAGCACATAATAATTCCTAGATATTTTATGCTCAACAAAAACATACAATTAAAACAATTTCTGAGACTTTTGAGACACAATATATGAATAGCTTATCAGACCTCTTCTCTGAAAATCCGTTAAAGTTATTTGATAGAAGCCCACGATATTGTAAGTTAGAACTACTTCCTGAAAGCAAAGATAAAAATATACGAACAAAACCTCTTATCTATTCTAAACAGGATACCGATGAGTTAAATCTCAGTTACAAGAACTAAAAGCCATTCCTTAGTCCAAAATAGCACAAGCCCACATACTTCACCAGCATTTATGGTTAGAAACTACTCTGAACAAAAGCGTGGAAAAGCTCGCATGGTAATAAATTATAAAAAAATTAATAAAAACATCAAATTCGATGGTTTTCATATCCCAGTTGTGAAAGTATTATTAAAAACTACAAAATAAACATTGGTTTAATAAATTTGATGCTAAGTCTGGTTTTTGGCAAATAAAACTTGCAGATAAAGAATCAAAAGAACTATGTGATTTCTCTACTCCATATGAGCACTTGAATGGCTAATAATGCCTTTTGGCATCAAGAATGCTCCTCAGATATTCAAAAATGGATGAATTCGTTGTTTAAAGATTATGATCATTTTATTACTATTTATATAGATGATATTCTTGTCTTTTCAGATACATATGAACAACATGTTCAACATCTCAATATAACTCGAAGTATTCTACTCAAACATGGTGTAATACTCTCTCCAAAGAAAATAGAGCAATGCAACAACAAATAGAATATTTAGGAAAAATCATTTCTCATGGACAAATTGAATTACAAACTCATATCATTACTAAAATTAAAGAATTCCCTGATACTTTTACTACACTAAAACAGTTACAGAGTTTTTTAGGAATACTTAATTATGGTAGAAGATATATTCCTCGACTAAGTGAGTTAACCCAACACCTACAACTTAAAATCAACTCTGAAAATATAAAATATAAAAAAGATAATAATAAAATTGTTTCTCGTTAGGAAACTGATAAAATTAAAATTATTCTTACCAATGAAGAAAAAAAAGAGATTAAATATCTCAAATCCATAATAACCAAAATTCCTAAAACTATAATCCCTACACAAACAGATAAATTAACCGTCTCTACTGATGCTAGCCAAACATACTGGGCAGGAGTTGTTACAATCGAAACAACAAAAGATATAGTTGGTTATACCTCAGGAAAATTCAACAAAGCCAAAATAAATTATTCTACATATGAAAAAGAGTTTTTAGCTATATAAAAACCATTAAAAACTTTAAACACTGGCTTCTACCATCAGAATTTAATATCAAAACTGATAACAAAGGTTTATATCATTACCTCAAAAACAGAAAAAAGATCAAAACAGCAGAAGAATTAGATGGTTTATGCAATTAGAAGATTTTAACTATATCATTCTTTTATACCTGGTTATCAAAATATAATTGCTGATTTCTTATCTCGTCCTTTACAGCATGCAGCCACCGGGGAATAATTTTCCTTTTTTGAGAGCAGTCAATAGTCCTCGCCAACCAAACCAATCAAGCCAGTTCTGCTCAATAAGTCCAGTTGCTAAAACCAGTCCTTTTATAACTCTAGCCTTTGCAGAAGGAACCATCCAAGTAGATATGTCAAATAGCCAAAACCAGAGAATAATCCATAATCTGGCCCAAGGGAAAACCACTTATAGATGTCAGAATAACCTTACTCGATATGCCTTTGATATTATAATAATCTGTGGAAAACTACTGGTGGACTGCAGAGTAGTCAAGAATATATTTTCATATAAGACACATTAGATGAATGCCTTGCCTCCATGGAAGGCTTCATTCATAAGTTTCATCAAGAAAGAAATATCAGAGAGGGACAGATATCTCAATATGAAAAAGATTTGGCAATAGTAAAAATATCATATAAGGATTTACTTCTTAATAATATAGTTCCATTCCTGGAAAATTGGATAGAAAGTGCTCCGGTTAAAGAGCAACTTGATATTCTGGATAATCTCTTTCAAAAAGAAATGGACAAACTAAGTTAGAATATATAAAGAGAAAGGCTTTATATAAGTACTGCAAGTTCCATATGCCAATAGATGTTTTTCAAATAATTGATAAAGATATTTGGTATGATCCGATTCTGGATTTATCAAGAATATTCCAAGAATATCATAAGCATTTGGCATATAAAAAGAATAGCTTTGACATTTGATATGATTGATAATAGAGCCATATATGCCACCGAGCAAGGACTAGTCCAATGTTTAATAATATCGACAGCAAGTCATGAATATGAATTTTCCAATGATCATCAAAACAATAGTCAGTTGGCTTCCAGAGCTCATACAAATAATCAATTTTTCAATAAGATCATCCTTTCCTAAACCAACTGTTGGAAGGACATATCCTGCTCTCCAAATATGGGAAAATCACCCCAAAGTTCGTACTTGTTATACTATGAGAAGGCTCCTCCAGAAACCTTTGATTGGTACAAAGATCAGAAAAGAATCTCTGTCTACTCAAGAACTATCACAAGTTCCCTTCCTCAACAACATCATGGAGCGATGGAAGAATAATTGTCATTGACAAGTTCAAAATTATTGCACATCATCCTGCAGACAATACAACCTTTGATACAACTCTGCTGGGACCAACCAGTCAAAAAATATTCGACGAAATTTCTCAAAACGTCGACAATCAAGATAATGAAGACGACACTTTTGACATGGATATCAATCCAGAAGATATTTGATAATAAGGAAGAATCTGCTGCAATGACAATCCGCAACCAGGAGTGACAGATGATAAGATGACGGAAAGTGATAAAGGCTGCAAGGACAACCAGGAGTGACAAAAGATAAGACGGAAAGTGATAAAGGAATCTTCTACAGTGGTCAATAATTGTACCTTTCAATAGTTAGCAGATAAGAAAGATATTGTAATAGCTTCTTAGAGATAAAGAAGCATCTTGTAAAAGTTCTCTGGATCCTTCGGACCGTTCTATAAATCGCCTACCCCTTCGGGATGTGAAGGGCACGAGAAAATAGAATAGCAATAAGTTTTCTTTGTTTTCTCCACTCCAACTTCCTTCCTCCACTCTTATTTTCATAGTTCTCATAGTTCTCGTCCATAACCATCCCATTCTCCCACTCGTCAATAACCATCCCATTCTCCCATCCATAGCATCATCCCATAGTTTTGGTATTCGACGAAATTCCTCAAAATGTTTTCTCCACTCCAACTTCCTTCCTCCACTCTTATTTTCATAGTTCTCATAGTCTCAGTCCTAACCATCCCATTCTCCCACTCGTCAATAACCATCCCATTCTCCCATCCATAAGCATCATCCCAAAAGTTTGGTATCAGAGCCCAAGTTGCAAAAGATAGTAATAGTATTTGATAATTTATATGCTATTTTCCAACTGATAATCTCATTCCTGATAATACTGTTGCTGGTTCGTGATCTTGTATGAAAATAGTGAATGCTCCTTTCTGAACAAGATACCACTACTGTGATAGAAATAAGAGGCCTTTCAATATCTGTTCGCAGTGCACCTTCCAAGTAAGTTTTCCTCTACTGTTTTTTCTTATTATGTTGTCTTTTTAGGTTAAGTGTCGTAGTGTGTAGTACTGAGAAGGTTTTGTGTGAAGTACCTAAAGGGCTTAGACAAGAGGTCGTAAAGCCAGAGGGAATATCAAAACACTCAGGAATATCTATGGCTCTTTCACCGACAATAGACAATACAGTAGTAAAAACAATAGGAGAATCCTCAATACCTAATGTCGTTTGCCTAGAACCTGAACCCAATACCTTCAAACATAAATCCATAATGGAGTAGCTAGTGATCTTATACAATAAATTTTCAAAATATATTCGACCAACAAAATACTATAATAGATTATCAAATAGAAGCTCATAAGTCTTTAAATAATATCATCCCAACTACAAGATTATCCCCTAAACCAAAAACTAATACTCAGATAAAATCAAATGGTTCATGCCTGAATCCATATTCGATTATCATAAAGTCCTAGAACCTAAAATAAATAATAACAAAAAATCTATTGAATCCATCTTACACTAGAAGAGGACTATAAGATCTTTCAAGAAAATAAAAATAAAATAGAACAACTAACTAATACCTATCTGTTGAATCCGGATTCAGAGAGTCTATCTCAGATTCAACAATTTTATGAAAATAATTATGAAAATTTTAAGAACATAATTATAACCCAACTTTTGAAATAGATTTAGATAACGACTCAATAAAATCCTCAAAAGAAGAAATAATGGCTACATAACCTATAATAGAAAAAGCTCAATCTTCTACAAGAACTCAAAATAACCCTGAGAGAAAAAGGACAACAGATAGTACTCAATACGCTTATAATTTCAATATTCCTTATAAAGTATTAATTCTAGTCAACCAGAAATTCCTCCAAATGAAAATTTATTTTTTGACAAATATCAGTTCTTTAAAACAGAAGCTACTTCAGACCCATATGTTCTTAATATAGACAACATTCCTATATTTAAAAGATCAAAAGCAATAATTCTTTGGTCTAGAAAAATATCTGCTCTACCAATGCGATATCCAAACCTTACTACTGAAGAATTATTAACCTTGCTTTAAGCAAACTAAAAGGTAGTTTAGCATTCACCTTAGAAAATATACAAAATACTACAGAGATGATATATTCCGCAATTTTCTTAATTTTCATGATATGATAGGACATTTTCGTAATCTTATATTACAATACATTTGTGCCAGTACTATAAATGATCCAAAAATTATAGAAATGATAGAGTCCACTCTATCGCGTATAAAAATGTGTAATATTTGTTTTATAGAACCATTTTCTAGATTATATTCATCTCTTGTATGGAGATTACCATTAACAAAAATCAGTCATTGGGAACTTGAATATTTCAATAAATTATCACCTCCATGGGACGATAATTGTAAAAACCACTATCATATTACCTTACAACAAGTACAATCAGAAAGAGCTGGTGCAGATAATTTAGCCACTCGTATGAAATGTGCTATAGATATTTATCATACTTGTTGCAAACAACCGCCTTACAAAAATCATATCATAATTCAAAGTTTGTCTTAAAAGCTTCAAGAATACCCAAACATGCTTGTCAAGATATAGCACCTACTTATATTTTTGTTGTCAACCATTACGTAGTAAACCTAATATACAAAAACCTCGATTTCCTAGGCCATACTTTTTACCTTGGAAAAACAATTCAAATCTTCCCCTTAATACAAGATCTCCTCCAAGATATAAAAGATTTTATAAATTCTCTAGACGACCTAGACGAATCAGACAATTTAATAGATATTTAAAGAGAAAACCTGAGTTTAAAAAGAAATGTAAATATTTTAAATGTGGTGAACAATGACATTATGCAAATGAATGTCCTAATAAATAATCGATAACAAATCTTATAGAAGATATGAACATAGTCAATGAATTATATGATATAATAACTTGAGCTAATATCTCAATGAAGATATAGATCAATATGAATATGAAATAGAAAGTGTAATAGCAGAAACTGATATAGAAGGAAATCCTTTAGATGATTACTATGAAGATAACTCTTATGAACCACATCCATACGAGGATATGATCTTAGCTAGCCACTAAACCACTCCTATATATGAAGAACCTATCTATGATTTGTTGTAGGCTGAAACTTCTTTTTTAATCCTAAACTACCTTATTTTACCTCTTAACGCTTCCCTATTGCCTCTTCCACTATATAAACATTGATCTTTGCGTTTTTTAGGGTTTGGTAAAGGGATTGAAGTCATGCTTAGAACGCCCCAAGAGCATCTTTCCTCTTCTTGTGGTGAATCCATTCGAGCTCTATCTCGTTACTCGACACTGGGAGCATTTTGGCTTCTAATTCTGGAACTTAGATTTGTTCATTCTTCTCATTTCTTCTATGGTTCAAATATCTAAATATTGTATGCTTGTTTGTTCTTTTTCTCACTTCAAGTTAGTGTGTGCGCGTCATTAAGAATGTGTATGTGTGTGCAAAAGTGGTCTAACACTCAGATGTATAGTGTTTGTGTGTTTTGCTACATTGTTATTTAGTGAAATACCCAAAAGCCCCTTGAGGAGTGAACGAGGCAAGTGTTGTTGCTTGAATTGATAGAATCACTATAAAAATCTCCTCATCTTATCTTAGATGGTGTTTGGGAGTGGTCATTAAATCGATTTTGGATGACAAATATTTGACAATTCTTCAAATGTGCGCCCTGAACTTTAGAATGCATGAAAAATACTTTGCACGGCTCGGAGAGAGACAGAGAGAAAAAAATTGTCTCTTCCACCTTTTGAAAGCTAGGTTGATGCCGCTTTCCCGTGTTATGAGTGATTTTGGGTTGGTGAATGTCAAACATATATCTTCACAAGATCAATATTGTCACGTCTTTTGAGAAATCATTTGCAAGTAAAATGGTATAAAAATTATGGATGATTTTATTATACCTATTTGTTTTCAAATAATACTCGTAATTTATATAATTTATTATGACAATCTTCACTTATATCAAAAATCTATTATATTAACGAATCAGATTGAAATAAATTATTTTTTAATATCTCAATCCCAAATGGTGCCTCAGTATATATGTTTGCTTATATATCTCTTCCACCTCGTTGGTTGTGGGTATAACTTCTGACTTCCAAATCTTTCGTTCCTTTCTTGGGTGTGTAACATAGTTCTATAGGCAAGAAAACAACTTTTAAACCATATTTCCTCTCCATTCTGCTTCTATTAACTCTCATTCTTTTTAGCTGCCGACCTTCCACATTCCGGCGAAGAAACAAAATTGTACACACCATAAGTACTAAAAGACAAAACTCATATTTCAATCAAACTATCTATACGACAAACTGTAACGTACGTCAAGCATTCAGGAAATGAGCCCATGAGCATCAACTTTTCTCAAAGGACGGAAGGGGGCAATAAATTCCATATTAAGCAAAAACAATTAAAAACAGAAAATTATATGCTATACGTACTCTCTTCGCTCTCTTAAAATCCTGAATGGAATGAGTAAAGAACTTTAACAATAAAGCAAATCATCTGATTAAATCGACTGCAGGGGTTGCGTGTATATATATTTGTCTAGGAGAAAGATTTTGTGCACTTTCAAAATACATAAAGTGTAATTCACATGGACAATTAGCCCATGTGGTACCATTCATATAGGTTGGTAGCTCACGTGACATCAAAAAAAATAGTGCCACATGAATTAGTTGTCCATGTAAATTATACTTTGTACATTTTTGAAAGTATACAAAATCTTTCTTTTTACCCAAATATATACAAACCTACGCCCATCGCTATCACTATTGCATCCATTTATAAAGTAAAAAATGAGATTCTTTAACTTAAAGTTCTAATGAGTGCATCGATCCAATGTCTAATTCATATAATTTCGGTGTTCTAATTTCTAATAAACATCTTAATTAGATAGTGTACATGAAGTGGAGATTTTAAAAGCCTACGCCCATCGCCATCACTATTGCATCCATCTATAAAGTAAAAAATGAGATTCTTTAACTTAAAGTTCTAATGAGTGCATCGATCCAATGTCTAATTCATATAATTTCGGTGTTCTAATTTCTAATAAACATCTTATTAGATAGTGTACATGAAGTGGAGATTTTAAAGCTTCAATCTTATATATTTAATATTTTATGACCATTCTAAACTATATATAATCGCGAAAGCACATAATGTTTTTAGGTCAAGTCACTTAGTAAGACAATTCCAACCACCACTGCCCCCTCTCCTTGTCATGATGGAGAAGAAAAAGGGTAGGGCTAATCTAGTTGAAAAAGACAGTGAATCAAACTGAAGTTAACAAGAGGTTATACTTATTGTCAAGAGAATATATCCTCTATGTATGCGTGTGTCGTCCATTCAACAAAATTCTGTCTAAGAGATTAGGAAATATACTATTTGTCATTACGTTTCATTTCATAAACCAATTGTCAGTAATCAAAACAAAATTAATGAGACATCTTAACAAGCGGTGTATATTGGCTGATCAATGAACAGTGGCTGAGTCAGAAATATTTAGAAGATGGATAATTAATAAGATAATTGTTCATGGGTACTCAACGCAAGGGGGTAATTAATAAAATTAAAAAAAATCTTCACATGCCCATCATAAAGGAAAATTTTATGCAAAAAAATTAATAAAGAAAAAATTTATGTAAAAAAATAAGGGGAGCAATTGCCTCCCCTTGACCCCGGGCTCCGCCACTGTTAATGAACATATATGGTGCATGAAGGTATGGTTTAGTGCATGCTAATGGATAGATATATGTCATGTAATAGCATAGGTCTAGTGAGCAGTTGTTAGAGCTCTAAGAAGCCATATAGAAGAGGGAGAAGAGGGGGGTGCAACAAACTTTTTTCTTATGTGCATTTATCAATTTAATGAAGAAGAGAACATTCCAAGAAGAGTTATATTATTGTCACTTCTGAAATTATAGATCTGACCACCTACACACTCAAAGCCACATCCTTGTCAGAAATTAAAAAAAATGAGTAGGTTTCCCCGTCAAGCCATCTTTGATTTACATGGAGTCACAAAATTTATGAGATAAGAGAACTCTTATTAAAAATAAAAAAATATAATATAAATGGCAACAGGGTGTGCATCAACTACATGATCGGCAAAAGTAGAAAAATAGGACAATTATGAGATAAATATTGTACTGCAGAATACTATTTTTCATGACAATTCTTGCGTCTGAAGAATACCGTAGATCGTTGAAGTAAAAAAATTCATTTCTAAAAACATCCGATAACATTAAATGAAATAATTATGACATTTTATATTCAACTGGACAAGCTTAGGACTCCTTTTTGCAAGTTGCAACCCTTTAATTGCCCTTTTTAATCGTCTGTCCAATTTTCTGGCTGGCCGCACGTGCGCATCCTCAAAGCCCCGCCCCCCGCCAGCGAAGCGAGCTGCTTTACACGTGCCGTGGACGGTGAACCATCCCAAACGGGCACACCGCCCCACCTTTTTCACAACACGACACGAGTGCAACAAACCCCGGGCCGTCGGCGGGCCCCCCGTCCCGCCCAAACCTCCCGCGCGTGCCCCCGCACTCGTGCGAGGAGGTGGGCCCGAAGCAGGGAAAAAGGCGGGACGCCGGAAAAGAGAGGGAAAGGAGGAAAAGTCCAAAAAACGAGCTGGGGGTGGGCCCGCGCGTGCCCTGATCATCCGGTGGAAGGTCTGAACCGGGCAAAAAAAGGAAGAGGGGGAGAGGAGAAGGGAATATCGGATGGTCTGGGGCCCACAAAAAGGACAGCTACCCCCCCCCCCCATGAGTCCCGACATTGACCGCTACTCTTTTGTCTCTTCCTCGACCGAAACCCAACGGCAGGCCGCCACGTCCGCCGAAATGATTCACCTGCTTTCTCAATTAGATTGCATTTTAGGTAAGCTGTATTATGACGTCATGATTATGTCACCCGTGAGTCATCCTCCCCCTACAGCGGGTTAAAGGAACGCAACGGTATGCCTTAAGTAAGAGAGTTAACAGCCGGTTCAAACTTTGGGCCAATGTAGTCGGTCTCAAAGGTTATATTAGCATGCTGTTGATCACCTCCAGGGTCATCTAAACAGACATTAGTGGGGAGGGCTTAAGGGAGCTCGTCTTGAGGTCAAGCAATATTGTGCACTTGGATCCCATGTATGATTGGGAGGTTAAGAGGAGGTCTTGTCTGGCATTACTGTTGGGCCTCATCTCAACACATGCTTCTAACAGTGGCAGTGGAGCTAGTCCGAATCCTTGTTCATACCAAAGGAGATGGCATGGCACGGTGTGGACTAGTGTGTATTTTGAGCCACTTCGAGGTCCAAGCAAAAGTTAGCTAACCTTTAAACGGTGGGTATGATAACCGAGGATCCATTAATTTTAAGATGGATATATGAAAGATATATATGCTTGGTATTGAAATAGATCGAAAATAAAGTGAATTTTGAAAATATCTTAATTTTATCTCTGATCTATCTTAATATCAAACATGTTCGAAGAGAATTGAATATGTTGATCACACTGCACCAAGCAGATTAATGCTAAATGGAAGGGAATATTCACACAAATTTGTGATAAGCATGCTTACTAGTTGGTAATTACGCGCATGGATGGGGTAGAGATGGGGCTTAAAAGTTGGTCGTTGGTTTATGTATGTGAACCCTAACATGCATGAAAGTTGCAAACGCCTCAAATTAGATCACCATAACTTGATCTTTTTTCGAGCACTTGTCTTTCTTCTCTGCTCCTATCTCATCTTATTTAGCCTTCAGCCATTTGTGATGGGTTCGGACCCAACTAAAGTGGTCCACTTATCAGGTTTGGGCTACACATAAAGAATGCACGCTTCGGTCTAGTCAAAAGGATATTTTATGGGCCTAACCCATATGTGGCCCATAGGTTCCTGTTATGGGTGGGAGCCCAATAAGGCGTTTCCTGGACTGGTCCCTCCTCTCTATATATGGTCTGTCCTCCCCATAGACAGACAAGACATCCAGTGACATAGAGAGAGGAAACCAAGGAGACTCCTGTGGGGTTACGATCGTCTCCTCCAGCACTCGACGTTTGCGTCGTCTTCCTCCTCGTGATTGCACTGTCATGGAATCCGCTTCCACTATAGGTATGTGCACATGCTTCAACATGTGGTATCAGAGCCCGTGTCGAATTCTCTGGGCTCCGAGCTTCGTTTGTCGTTTCTTCCCTTACTGGTCGAAGGACGTGATGCTCGTGCCATGCACGGAGTGCAGTCCGGCCTCCGAACTATCTTCCACCGCGTTGGACGCGGAGGGGAGGCGGCTGGCCCGCCACTATGCGGTTTTTCTGCACAGGGCACGACGCGAAGGGCTGGCCACAGCGATGGCCCTTCCGCATGCAGAGCGCGCTCGCACTGGGGGCTGGGCACTGCGCGGCAGCGGGGGCACAGCAGGCCGCCGCTGTAGTGCCTCGCCAGGCGACCCTTGCACTGCGCGCGCGGGGAGCGGCGGACTCGCGGCTGCAGTCAGTGCTACGTGCGCGCCTGCCACGGCAGGCTGCTGCGGCTGCACTCCCCGCGTGCAGAGCGCAGCCCAGGCGCGCCGCATAGGGTGCAGAAACGGGGCTGCGCCGCGCCACTGTGGCGCTACAGTGCTGCCATGCCAGCGCGGTTGTTGCTGTGCGAGGCGAGGAAAGGGGGGGGGGGGGGGGGGGCAACAGGTCGCTGCAGAGCGATAGTCTACCGTGGAAGGAGGGGGCAGCGCGACCAATGCGCATTGCAGTGGGGATCCCCGCCGTATGATGCCGCCGAGGTCGTCTCCGGCCGGCGGTTCCTTCCCTGCTATGGCGGTTTCTCCCCCCTCCAAACAGTTGCAATGGGAAGGTTACGAGGAGGGTGTTGGGGTGAGAAAGAAGATGGGTGTTTGACCTTTTTACCCTCAACATTTTAGTTATTTATATTTATACCATGTGCTTAAGGTTTACGGATCCTATTCTTTTGGATCCGATTTTTGGGGTTTTAGTTTGATATTGGATAATTGGTTCGATTTTGGATATTGGCTGTTATGGATCCATTTAAGATCCAAATTCGGATATCATTAAGAATCTGAATCTGATTTGCACTTATACCCAGGATATCTTTTATTTTATCTGTATTCGATCAGACTTAAAATTGTTTACTTAAGGGTTATTTTGTTCCTATCTTTTAATATCCATTATTGGGTATCCTTATCAGGATCCATTAGTCCTTTTGGACTAATCTAGGCCCATTAATGGCTATTAAAGGACATAGGGACAGTTCTGCAAACAGTTAGGATACAGGAATAAAATTGAAAAGATATGTTTGCAATACAGTGGATATTTATGCAAACAGCAGGGGTATTTATGCAACAGAAGGCTAAAACTCATGTTTCATTGTCATGCCCCTCTAATTTAGCAGTGGAATAAATTGGGGAGACGTGAGCAAAGTGTATAGTAACGTAAATTGTGCATACAATCGCAAATTCCATCGCTATGACTCCAAGTCGCTCATCACTCCAGTCCATACCCGTGGTGTGTGTAAGGTCATCATCCGACTTACCTGAAACACATATAACAAATAGTGCAGGGTGAGCGATAACGCTCAGTAGGACTTAATATCTCATGTAAACATGCATGCTTTAAGTGATTAGTGTCTTATAAAGTAAGATAACTAGAGAGAACGGTCAAGTATAGTCAAGAGAGTAAAGGCATATGATAGCATGAGAACAATAAAACTTCCAATAGAATATTGCAAAACTAGTATGATAACGGATGGCCATGTAACGAAATATTGTATATGGTTGCACAAAAGTACACTTGTAGAGATAGCACATCTGGTCGAGCATCTTGTCAACCCAGAGAACGATAGTATAGTGACTGATATATTGATTGTCCATAGATTAAATCTTGATAGTATTAAATGGCGCTGAGTGCATGCCGTACACACCCTGATCATGTAACCCTCCGCGAGGAAATGACACTCTTCAGGAGCTCTCCCCAGGACCAGATCGGGCCCTATTGCACTGGCATAGTCATATTGTTTGTTATCATAGACAATCAATTGTATGGCCAATAGAGTATCAAGAAGAGATGAGAGTAATAGTAGATGAAATAGACGAGAATATAGAGAGAAAGTGAACAGACGAGAATAAGAGATAGTAGATGAGAATAGGACATATTCGTAAAACAATATTAAACAGTCGATAGTAACATTTGCACAACACTAGGTCCGTGTGCCGGCAGTCCGGTAGAAGTCACAACCGCCCATTAACTGTGATATTAACACAGGCTAGATGATTCGACATGATCCCAAGGTAAGAGAGACACACTAAGGTCATTGGATCGTACTGATTCCTAAAGATGTAACGGGATTTAAGGGTACATCCAGCTCGTCGGCTAATGACGTGCGCCAAAGCCCAGAAGACTTACAGAGGCCTTGACAAGGATCCCTGGCCAGTAAGGGTATTGCCGTGGAGAGGTGGTCCATGCCAAGAGAGTGTGCATAAAACAAGTGTCTGGCGTGCCTCGAGTGCTTGAAGGCTAAGGGAGCGTAACGGTGTACAAAACGGGCGAGTAAAACGAAGACAAGTGTAATTATTTAAATAGGGAATTTAAGTGAATTGTACCCTTATTTACCAGATTTATTATTGAATAGTTTAATAGGGTCTCATGGCAAACATTATGTTTAGAGTGTGTGTAAGTATATAGAAATCAGAGAACATGTATGATTGTGCACATAACCTTTAATTTAATTAATTACATGCAATATTACCTATTATTAATTATCAAGTTGAAATTATTCATGACAGTGCTTATTTAAGACTAGACAGGGTTGAATTGACAAAATTAGCAAGGGTATAAGTGAAAATTCAGGTTTTGGACGCAACTCTGAGGTCGCGACATAGGGTTCTGTTGTGTTCCGGTCGCGACACAAGGCCCGATCGCGTTCTGCTAAACCGGCCACTAGGGTCAAACCGAGGCAGGTCGCGACATGTCGACCCATCGCGTTCAGACGTGATAGCCCCCATGTCACGACCCCCTCTGAGATCGCGACGGTCGGGCCGTCGCGACTTCAGAAGATGTCCCCAAGCACAAAAAAGGGTTTTGCCCTTTTTCCAGGTGGGGTTCCCTCCCTCCATTCATGACATAGAGTTAATCATAAATCTGTATAAAATCACAGAGAGCTCCAAAATCACGAAATTACTTTTAAACGAAACTAGACATGGAGATCTATCACTGGGCATGATAATTAGAAAATAGACATGTATAAGGCATGCTTTGATTAGTTACTTTTCAATGGCCTAAACATGCACAGTCAAGATTCAACGAATTAATTGGCAATGGTCACATGATAAAATTGGGGCAAATAAGGGCGTTTGAAAGCTAAGAGCATGTAGTATTTATGAGAATATTTACAGGACATGAGATCAAGTACATGAGAGGATTGAAACCAACTTTAGGGTTCTAGCGCATGATGATGTTCAGGAGTCAAACATTTAATTCTCCCTCATGGAGGAACAAAACATAGGGAATCAAAGGGCTTTTAAAGAGCGATGAATAGGCTACCTAAGGTTTAAATTTCATGATTTATGCTTAGAGATTGCCTACCTTTCATGCTTTTAAGATCCTAAGGCTTGAAAGGATGAAGAACGAAGTCCCTCCTTGGTTCCTAGCTTCCTTCCCTTGCTCTCCACGTCCAGACCTCCTTCTCTTCATCTTTCAAAGCTCCAACACGATCTAGGGTTGGTTGGTACGATTTGGGAGGTGTATTGGTGTGTTTTAGAGAGTCCTTCCTTCTAAAACTCCTCATTTCTTTAAAACTCCGAATTTCTATATCTATCTCCCTTCTTGCCTTTATCTACCTAATAGGATTGAGGAGAGAGTTAATTTCGTGGGTAAATGGTTAGGGTAGGTTTAGGACTCTTGTATAGATATTTATAAGCTAGTTTAGTCATTATCTTGCCCCTTTTTTAATTTATTTAAATATTTACTCTAAATTTCCACATTTATCTCCCCCCTTTCTAGTATTTATCACCTACTTGGCTTGGGGAGAGATCTAATTTCATGGCTAATGTGTTAATATGGGATGAGGACTCCTTTTTAGGATATTTATCGGTTAATTAATAATTATCTTAACCCCATTTCCATTTATTATTAATTTAAGTGTGAATTTAGCTTAATTAATTCCCATCCCAAGATGTGCTCTTCACAATTGGGTTCATCTATTCATTCTTGGACCATTAGTATAACCCATCACCTATTTTAGCTTAATGGGTTTTAGTTTAATTTCATTTATTACAATTTATTCACCCTTATTCTAATTTATCACATTTATTTACTTATTTTATTTCAAGTTAATATTATTTATCCCCAATAGTCCTAATCTTCATCATTTTGGCTTTGCTTTTGGCCCAATAACTTATGTGGGGCTTAATTGTACAACACATGTACTTATTTACTTAATGGGTTTTAATTATCCTTTTATTAGAGAATATATATTCATGGCCAAATTTGTCCATTGGTCCAATTATCATAATGAGCTATCAACCCATATTATTTAAAGTCTACCCACATGTTATTTTAATTTATAATCCACTTTAGCTCATAAATAATGGGTTCTCCGACTGACTTTTCTTAATTATGATAATAAGTCATATAAATTCTTAAACTTGTTCCGAATGATTTTTCTATGCCCAAATTTCTTCATGGATCATTAGAGAATATTTTTTAAAGCATAACTACTATTTTTACAAAATTTTTATATGGGTTTTTACGCATGCAATAATGATGCGTACCTTTTAACTATTTTGAATTTATTAATTGATAAAATTTTAATTTATCTATATTTTTAAATTAGTAAATTTTCCAGGTTACTACTTCATGCCCCATTTGATGATGTTTTAGCCTATTAAAGATTGTTTATGCACTTTTAATTATTGCAGTAACATTAGAGATATTTTTGTGCTATGTGACCTCCATTTTAGCTATTTACATGCATTTATATCTCTAATTTTTAGATTGCAATAATTCTGTATATGACTTGCTTACATTTAAGGTTTTGTTGTGATATTTGGAGGATAATTTTTCATATCCAAGTGTTTAGGTAGATCACCAAAGTGGCACTAAGCATGAGGAATGATAAATTTAAGCTTCTTAAGATAGTTAACAACATATAATGTAAGCATGCATGTTGACATCATTTTATGGAAAGAGACATTTTATTGTTCAAAGTGTATAAGTTGACCACCAAAGTGGCCTTATGCATAGGGAATGATAGAGTATCTCTTTAAAGGTTAATGATGGCATATTATGTGATAACATTTTGTTTTGTGCTTATGGCTTTGAAGTGGAGTTTTAACTCCCAAAGGAGTACTTCATGTTTGTGACATAAGTAGGATAGAATATTATTATGTGCATGGAGACTCTTAAAAATTTTAGTACCCAAAGGTACAATTTTCTGATATCAAAGTGTGCATTGTAATAGTTTTTATCATCAAGTTGTCCACTAGAATATTAATTTTTATGCCTCATAACTTGCTTCAGTTATAATAGCCATATTCATGTGAGCATGTAATTTAGTTTTAGTTGCTTCTCCACTCTTTGCACCTTTCGCAGGTCAAGTTCCTTATTTGACTGGACAAATTTCACTGAATGGGAACAAAGAGTAATGTTTGTCTTAGGGTGTATGGATCTTGATATTGCTCTCAGAGATGAACAGCATGTTAGCTCACTTCCGAGAGCACAGTAGAACAGAAAAGCTTCTATGAGAAGTGGGAGAGGTCCAACCGTTTATGCTTACTATTCCTTCAAGGGGTGGTAAGTCCAAACATCAAGAGATCAATTCCAGAGCAGAAGACTGCTGGTGGATTTCTAAGCTATTGAGGACAATTTGTCACTTCTGACAAGGGAAAGGCCAGCACGTTAATGGCTAGACTTTCCTCAATGAAATACATTGGTAGTGACAGTATTAGAGAGCATATCATGATGATGAGAGATATTGCAGCCCAGCTGAATGCCATGGAAGTAATTACCATATCTGATGTTTTTTTAGTACATTTCATCCTCAACTCTCTTCCTAGTGACTATGAGGCTTTCAAAATCTCATATAACAGACATAAAGCGAATTGGTCACCAATGAGTTGATGACCATGTTTGTTCAGGAGGAAGAGAGATTGAAGGGGGAAAGGAATCAGGTTAATTTTACCTTTCATAAATGAAATGCTCAAGCTAAGAAGGGCAAGAATGTCCAGAAGAAGGGCAAGAAGAAGAAGAAAGAAGAAGAAAATGGCAAATGCTTCTTCTGTCGTCAAGTGGACATCTAAAGAAAGATTGTGTAAAGTACAAGGCATGGCTGGAAAGAAAGGCAGAGGGGTTCATGTTCTAAAGGCCTCCACATCAGGGTGAACAAAGCATCATTTCAGGGAATAAGACACATTCACAAGTGAAGTCTGTAGGGACTTATGGACTTTAGCATCTGGATTTCTTCTTGATCTGGAGGACCATTCTATGTTCCATCATTTTCTAGAAATTTATTTCAGTATGAAAACTTGATATGAGAGGGTTTACTTTCTCTTTTGGAAACTCCTCTCTTAGAATTATCAAGGATTCAGTTGTAATTGGTACTGGTTTTATTTAGTTGATGGTTTATATAAAATGTGTCTTGATCGTGTGGTCGACAACCCATTATTCCCTGCATAATACGTTGGCAATAAGCGTGGTAGAATAAATGAAACTCATCAATGTTGTGGCATAGGAGACTAGGTCATATCTCCATAAAGAGGCTGAAGAAGTTAGTGGAGAAGGTGTTCTACACTCTTTAGATTTCACTGACTTTGATACGTGGTGGGATTGCATTAAAGGAAAGTTACACACACTCGCCGAATAAGGATGCCACTAGAAGTTCAGAAACATTAGAGATTATACACACTGACATTTGTGTCCCTTTTCACCCTGTCTAACTGGACAATGTGTTTTTGTTACCTTTATAGATGACTACTCTAGATACATGTGTCTCTACTTACTTCTTGAAAAGGTAGATATCTTTAATGTCTTTAAGGATTTTAAGAAGGAAGTAGAGAGACAATCAGGAAAGGTTATAAAAGTAGTCAGGTCAGATAGAGGTGGCGAATACTATTGGAGGCATATCGAGATGGGTCAAAGGCCAGGACCATTAGCTAGGTTCCTTAAGAGGAAGGCATTGTGGCTCAGTACACTACGCCTGCAGTCTGTACCAAAATAGAGTTGTTGAAAGAAGGACCGAACGCTTAAAGAAATGGTCAGACAATGCTTAGTCATTCAACTCTTCCTTTATCATTGTGGGGAGAGGCCATAAAGACAACTGCATATATTCTGAACAAGATTCCTACGAAGGCTGCTCCTAAAACTCCTTATGAGTTGTGGTGTGGTAGAAACCTTCTGTGAGCTATATGCGCACATGGGGATGTTCAGTAGAGGCCAGATTGTATAATCCACATGAAAGGTTTTTTCATTTCAAAATAGCCAGTGGATTCTTCATTGGTTATCCAGAGAAATCAAAGGGATTCAGACTCTATTGTCCATCACATGTGCCCATCATGGTGGAGTCAGATAAAGTAAGGTTTCTAGAAGGTGGGGGTTAGTGGAGTGGAACTCCTCGAGAGCTTTCTTTTGAGGAGTTGCAGGATCATGCACCTACACCTGCAACAACTGACAACTTTATTCTCATGTTCATTCGTTAGAATGACATGCAGGGGAGCAACCTGTTGTAGTTGTCCCGTATCCATTACCTCAGGAACCACCAGTAATTATAGCAGATGGCTAACTACCTCTAGAGGTAGATCAAGGCCTATAGGCCAACCACTTCCATAGGTGGATCAATGGCCAATAGACCTACCACCTCCACAGTGGATCAGGGGCCAATGTTGCGTAGATCCGAAAGGGTTAAGAGACTTGCTATATCTGATGACAGGGGTAACATTGATGATCTGTGTCATTTTCACAGGCCATAAATAGTGAAAAGTCTACCTACTGGTTGGAAGCCATGAAAGAAGAGGTTGACCCTATGCTAAAAATCATTTCTCGGAGCTTGTTGACTTACCTAAAGGGTCCAAACGTGTTGGATGTAAATGGATATTCAAGACTAAAGTGGACTCTAAAGGTAAAGTTGAATGACATAATGTCAGATTGGTAGCTAAGGGTTTCACTCAATAGAAAGGCATTGACTAAATGAGACATTTTCCCCAGTGAGTAAAAAGCTCTCATTTAGGGTGGTCATGGCCTTGGTGGCTCATTTTGATCTTGAGCTACATCAGATGGATGTGAAAACGGCATTTCTCAATGGGGACCTAAATGAAGAAGTGTATATGGAACAACCTCAAGGGTTTCATGTTGAAGGAAAAGACACATGGTGTGCAAGCTAAAGAAATCTATTTACCGGCTTAAGCAAGCCTCCTGCTAGTGGTTTCTCAAGTTTAATGAGAAAATTTTGTCCTTTGGGTTTAAGGAGAACGTCATTGATGAATGCCTTTACTTAAGATCAGTGAGAGTCAGTTTAATTATCTTACTTTTGTATGTGGATGACATTTTGCTCGCCAGTAGTGATCTTAGTTATTACATGAAACAAAGGTTTTCTTGTCTAAGAATTTTGAGATGAAGGATATGGTGATGCCTACTATGTGCTTGGCATTGAGATCATCAGAGATAGACCCTCATGCACTCTTGGTCTTTCTGAGAAAGCTTACATCTCAAAGATCTTAAAGAGGTTCAATATGCAATCTTGTTCACACCCGATAAGGCACCAATACTTAAAGGAGATAATTCAGTGAATTACAGTGTCCCAAGAATGACCTTGAAAGGAAGCAGATGGAGTCAATTCCTTATGCTTCAGCAGTTGGGAGCCTGATGTAGTTGCAGACTTGTACACGTCCAGACATTGCTTTTGCTGTGGGGATGCTCAATCGGTACCAGAGTAACCCAGGCATGGATCATTGGAAGGCTACCAAGAAGGTCATGCAATATCTTAGAGGCACTATGGACTACATGCTTACATTCAAGAGATCAATCATTGGAGGTCATTGGCTATGCAGATGCCGACTATGGTGGTTGTCTTGATACTAGAAAGTCTACTTCAGGTTACATCTTCCTCTTGGCAGGGGGAGCTGTAAGTTGGTGCAGTGAGAAACAAAGTATCATAGCAACTTCCACCATGGTGGCAGAGTTTATTGATTGTTATGAGGCTACTGGACAAGCCATTCAGTTGCGAAATTTGGTCACACTTTGCCATTTGTAGACTTCATTGCTAGGCCGATGAGGATCTAATGTGACACTTATAGTTATTTGTGTTCCTTTTATATCATGATTATCTATTTGTTTTCTGCCCATTACATTTGTTAATGTGCACTTGTTCTGGTTTGTAATTGGCAGAATGCATACACATGTGTGTGTGTGTGTGTGTGGTGACCAGCAGACAGACATCAGGGTTTAGTTTGTTTGCAGTGCCACATATAGTGTTCAGTTGTGAAAAGTTGGTGATATTGTGGTACATGAAGGTGGTACATGACTGAATGTATTTGCCGCCGCCATCATAACATTTGATTTTTCACAATTTGGATTTATAGATCCTTTGACTGGAATAGCGTGTGGTTTTGTGTTTTATATTACGCACGCATATCGATTTTCTTTACAGGTGCAGTCCAATGAAATCAAAATTTTCAAAAGTCTTTTCAAAATTATATATGTGTTATATATGAATATTTTTGAAAGGAAATTTTTGATGATGTTTATGATAAGATGGACCAAGTGGGAGAATGTTGGGTTCGGACCCAACTAAAGTGGTCCACTTATTAGGTTTGGGCTACACATAAAGGATGCACACTTCTGGTCTAGTCAAAAAGATATTTTATGGACCTAACCCATATGTGGTCCATGGGTTCCTATGATGGGTAGGAGCCCACTAAGGCGTTTCCTAGATTGGTCCCTACTCTCTATATATGATCTGTTTTCCTCATAGACAGACAAGACATTCAGTGACATAGAGAGAGAAAACTAGAGAGACTCCCGTGGGGCTATGATCGTCTCCTTCAGCACTCGACGTTGGCGTCGTCTTCCTCCTCGTGATTGCACTGTCATGAATCCGCTTCCGCTACAAGTATGTGCACATGCTCCAACAATTTGAACTTAGTTTAGTCTTAATGCTTAATTATTATTGATATATGAGTAGTTTATAGGTAATAGGAGATGCCACTCTCTTTGACACAAAAATGATGTACATATTTTTCTGCTATCATGTTTTGTCATCCATAAAAGATAAGTGGCACATCTTCTTGTTAACCTACCCTCCATGTAGGTTAACCTAAGAGATCTTGTGGCATGACACTTGTCTTTAAATGTGGTACAAAAAAATATACCATCTTAAACATTTCACTCTAAAAAGTAAAGACGATAAAATGGATTTTAACGAGAGAGCAAGTCCCATGCTTTAACTAATTTGTATCATACGAGGGACACATATGTTCAACTTGTCCTTTTCAAAGCCAGTCTATCTAGAAGGAACTAGGACTTAAAAAAATGAAAGATAATTAAGGTATATACCCCACGCCCTGATTCTTCACGCTTCTCATTCTTTTTTATTAAGAAACGAAAAGGGTTTGCAATGTCCTCTAATTAATTAGAATACCCAACTTAGTCATATACTTTACTCCTCCGTGGAGCCAAACTGCATGATTGCCATAATAATTCACGAGGCCTAGCCCTTGAAAGAAGCGATTCCTCTGCTGCTTTATCAGCAAGCTAGGGTCCCAAAGCACTCACGTTCTATGTTAGTCTTTTGCGTTAATTTTGCCCCTTCAGGCTCTCTTTCGTAATAGGTTAGACTAAAATTAATTTAAAATTATTTTAAAAATAGTTTGAAAGGTTACAAAGTTAATTCAAATGAGTTAGATTAAGGTGGATCAGATATGAGTTAACTTACTATATTAGAGTTAATCTATCAAGTTAACTATTTTTTTGACCCCGCAATACATAATATTAATTATTACTTTCTCTTTTATCAACACAACATTAATTACTACTTTCTCTTTTCAAATCACTTTTTGATATGAAAGTGGATGAAGAGTGGGTTAACTCATTTTACCTTACCAAAATAATCAAGAAAAAGTGGATTAACTCACTGTAATTAAATTGAATTAACATACAAGAAAATAAATTAAAAAATAAATTAATCTTATATAATTTTAATCATGAGTTAGAGTTATCTTTAACCCTAATCCTTGCCAAACAAGGCTCAACTTTGCAGGATCTCTTCCCTTCCCTTCGAACAATTATAAATTTTATCGTATAGGGTTTGATGAAATGCAGGTCGTGCCAGCCGTAGTACGTCCCGATAAGCCCTAGAGACATGATTCTTGTCTCTCTCTCAGTCGCTTCTTTGCTCTTCTATCTTTCGTATATAAACTCTTGACGTTTTAGGGAGTGGGACAATAAACCTCAGCTTCAGCTTAAAGATGGAGACCTCTTTTCCGGACTGTTAAAATAAGCATGAAGTGGTTATCAACATGTTTTAACTTATTGCATTTGAGGGAGAAGCTTGTCATCAAACAGATGAGAAGTCTTGTTATGGTTTTAGATCCGAGGTGGCCCCGAGAAAAATCACCTAATTTAGGTACCCATGATCTGGTCTCCACAGACTCCACTGGTTATTAACTTATTTGATAAGAAAAACACTTTCTAAGAATTTTCTTCAAGTTGGTTCATGTTTATCAAGTCTTGACTGTTTGAAGTATATGATACTTATAATAGGAGGAACTTTTCCTAATAAGTCGTATGGAGTAGTTGAGCAACTTTTGTGTTTCGAACATCCTTCTTATTTATATATGTATGTATGTATATTATTATATGAGAAATGCTATGCTCCCGGCTGTGCCGGGAGCATAGCCTTGTTGGAGGGGCCGTGCGCCCCCCCTGCGCACGCCGCGTGGAGGGGCGGGCCTCCCAGCATTAAATGTTTCTTTTTTTTAGTTTTTGTACATTATTTGTGTGCACAATGATTTTGTGTGCACAAATACATCATTTGTGTACACTAATTGTAAAAAAAAAAAGATCATCCTGCGCCTCCATGCGGCGCGCGCGTGGGGGCGCGCGGCCCTTCCAGTGAGGCTGGGCTCCCGGCAGTGCCGAGAGCCTGACATTACTCTTATTATATCTTTCAAATGATCCCTTAAAGAAAGAACTAGCTGTCAGCTCAAAATGATGGACATTATTAGCGTGATATACCAACAAATCATTGAGTTCAAAAGTGGATGGGACAAATATTTTAAGAAAGTAACACGAGTACTAATCATTTTCTTAATTTTTTTTTTCTTAGGCAGCTTGTCTTTCTTAAATAAAATGGGTTGTTGCACGTTTCATTATGATATACATAAGATGTTTAGAGTCGATGAATATGAGTTAAAATTATTCATCTCAATATCACATTCAAAGGAAAGTGAAGAGGAAGATGGTAAAAGGTGTGCCGAGCATTTATGATCTATACCAAATAGATCTGGAAGGGGGAGTGTCACCGCGTAAGCTTAGCCTTAAAGATCCAACAGCTAAACCGGCTCAGAAAGAGGACAACTACAAGTACCTAATCAAGGCCATCTAAGAAGAACCAGATAGTGAAGCTGACCCAAGGAAATGCTACCGAGTCCCATGATTCATGCCACCCTCCTCCGGCCGGGAAAGCCACTCCTAGCTTGGCAAGAGCTCCTAAGAAAGTCAAACTAAGATGCATGGATAGCTCATAGAACAATGCACTTGAGACACACGAAAGCAAGGACATTTACATGGGACTCGATCTCCTAACACATTAGGACCCATAATTCGAAAACTAGCCCTCGACCTGGGAACCTTTAGTCCATGAGTCTCTATCGAGTGGGTCTAAGTTTGAGGAGAAAGTCAGCCGAACAAGAGTGGAATCAAGACCACATTGGGTCTCGTTAACGATGAAGTCAACAGCCACCCTAAAGGCGAGAGGCAAAAGGACAAAAGGGAGAGATCAGATATCAATCCCATGATCACCCTATTGTACTAAAAATAAGTGTCATGCTTCGTGTGGACCTTTCCAAGAAACATAATTAGCCTACTGTACATAGGATATGGCTCCCAAAGTGGGTCATTACACCCTGGAAGCCATGTCACCGACACACACACACACACACACCCCTGTCTCATTCATATCTGCCACCATATCTGGTGTGGACTAATGGGGAAGCTGACACTTATTTTACCTCTAGTGAGCCCTCTGATGAAGGTAATCTATTTCAAGTTACTCCAAGCTATTCTCAGCTATCTTAAGCCGCTTACCGGTAGAGAACGATCTTAAGTCTCCACCCATTCTCCTGCTATTTTTCCACCATCACTTACTTAAGCATTGGAGGGTGATCCCCCAAGGTAAGTTTCCATGGACCCTCCTGATACTTGGCCTTTCTTGTGCATATCCTCTCTTGGCATACTCATTTCATCTCCACTGTCCAAGGTTTATCCACCAGACTACGACAAGTGTAAAATCCAGCTTCTTGGCTTTCCGTCCGTGTCTTGGATGACTGGCCACTACGCGTTCGGGCTGGGCGACGTGTTGTACTGTCACGTCGTGGGTGTCTGACGCGACAGTCATCCTTGTCGTGCCCGACTTTCCTGTCGTGTTCTTGTCGTGATCGATCAACGGGTCGCGACAGTGTTCCGTCGCTTCAGTCGTCTAACACCTGTAAGGGTGGCAGGTGTGTCAGTACGCCCGTCGGGTTGTCGCGGCATCCCTGGGGGACTCGTTCTTTTTGCGGTGCGTTGACCCGTCGCGTTAAGTTCTTAATGCAATGCGTCGCCCCATCACGACTTAGGTGCCGGAGGCTTAAGGCCTTGGCCAGTGAACCCTTCTCCCTTTTCCTCCTTCCCCTCTCTTCTTCTCCCCCTCTGGCGGTGCTCTGCCTCCCTCTCTACCCTTGTGTACATGTTTCAGGCGAGGAGAGGGTCGTGTTCATGTTCCCGGTGCCATGGCGCTTGTGTGGAGCGAGGAGGAGGTGGCCAATCCGATGTGAAAGGCCTTTATGGGTTCGTTTCTTCTTGAAAGGTAGGGATTGCTTGTACCCTTCTCTATTCAGGTGGATTGGGAGCCCCTCGTGATTTGTAGATAGCATTTCCTGCTTCTCCATGCTCCCCTCCCCTGTGTGGTTGTTTTGTGGTGTGGGTGGCCCTGG